>PVJC01025053.1:0-25029 GCA_004026665.1 Murina feae | reverse complement strand
GTGGTTGAGCATCAACCTATGAACCAGGAGGTCAAGGTTCTATTCCAGTCAGAGCACGTGCCTGGGTTGCTGGCTTGATCCCCAGTGTGGGGAATGCAGGGGACAGCCAATCAATGATTCTCTCTCATCATTAATGTTTCTATCTCTCTCTCCCTCTCTCTTTCTCTCTAAAATCAATAAAAATATATAAAAATAAAAATAATAAAAGTGAACCATGAACCCCACCACCAGAGCCAAATGAGAGGCCTGCTGTTCAAGCTGTGTCTTCATGGGGAGTATAAAGCAGTGCCTCATTTTTACTTCTGGCCTACATTTTTCAAGTGGCAGCAGTTTTTTCATCACACTGACATTCATCAAACAACTGGTGTCTACTACCACTGTGTAAATAAAATATAAGCTTTATTTTGAGCCAGCTTCAGGGATGTGACAACCTAATTTGTTCAGAACTACTCAATTCATAGTCAGTTCTTGAACAGCTCGCTTTTAAGAAATTAGGTGCCAAATAATGAGCTTGTTAAATAGAAAATGTAAAAAACAGACTTCTAATATGACTAACAGGTGTTCACTGAAAAAAAAGCAAATATCTGAACCCAATGGGATGCTAATCTCATGTAAATATGCTTATTCTGGCAAACACAACCTAGATGAAGAGCACAACATATTCTAAAACAGTAATCTCACAGCAATATGCTTACACCAGAAAATGCTAAAATTAAGATGGACAGCATTTTTTAAAATAGTAAGCTACACATATTTTTACACATTACATGTGAAATTCCATCTATTTTAAATTGATTTTTAAATTTTTATAGGAATATATAAGAAACTCACAACACCAATCAGAAAGAATATATGCAACCATATGTTCATAGCAGTGTTATTTCCAATAGCTAAGATCTGGAAACAGCCCAAGTGCCCATCAGTAGATGAGTGGATAAAAAAGCTGTGGTACATTTACACCATGGAGTACTATGCAGCTCTAAAAAAGAAGAATATCTTACCCTTTGAGACTGCATGGAGGAACCTGGAAAGTATTATGCTAAGTGAAGTAAGCCAGACAGAGAAAGACAGGTATCACATGATCTCACTTATATGTAGAATCTAATGAACAAAATAATCTGACAAACAAAATAGATTCAGAGATATGGGAGCATACAACAGACTAAAGATTTTCTGAGGAAAGGGAGAGATGAGGGTAAGGAAGAGATCAACCAAAGAACTTATATACATATATGCATAACCCATGGACACAGACAATAGTGGGGAAAAGGCCTGGGAAGGGGATTGGAGTAGAGAGGAGGGAATCAATGGGGGGAAGGGGGGATGTGGGGACATCTGTAATACTTTCAACAATAAAGATAAATTTTTAAAAATAAAATGAATTAATTAATTTAAAATCTCAGCCTGATTTCAGGCTACAGTGTTTGATTAGTAACTACTGGACTGAACTCATGGGAATTGGTTTGATTTCCAAGATTAATAGAGATTTCTGACAGATGTTTTGATTGAATTTCCCTAGAGACTGTTAAAGAAAATAATGGATGCAAAAACAGCAACCCAGTGGTTAAAATAAAAGGTTTGAAGTTTGATGATATGGGCTAAAATTCTAGTTCCCACACTTATTAGCTCTAAGACTTTAGATGTTATTTAACTTTTCCAAACCTTTTTTTAAATCTATAAAATAAGGAGTAAAAACACCTCATTCTCTGGATTGTTTTAAGGATTAAATTAGGTATCATTTGTAAAACCCTTCACCCAGAGCTTGGTCTCTAGCAAGTAAGTGCCAAGTAAATGAGTGTTTCTATTATAACTTCAATTGCTTTGCACACAAACTTTTCATGAACTCTTACTGAAAGATATTCCCAGATGCTTGTTGTGTTCTGTGCACTGAAATCCTAGAAACATAATGTGTTCTCATTTATTACAATTCCTCCCATTTCCTTTATCAAGATTAATTTAATTCATCATCTGCCATCATACTGAAGTATTTCAAAATTAAGACTGTTTCTTCTACACAGTTCTTGTCCTCCCACCAATAAATAGTATAACAGTGCTTTACAAGTGAAGAGACTTGATTCCATTAATTTCCTCAATTTTCTCTTTCAAGAAACTTCATTTGCCTCAAACCTTTAAAGATTCCTAAATTATCTATTTACTGATTATATGCTATCTATTATTAATCTACTCAAAGCTTTTGAGACAGAAGCTAATTGAGGAAGTAAACTAACTTATTCCAGGATGATGCTAGGTTATCTTGACCTTGAGTTCAACTTCAAGTAGAAATTCAATTAGATTTTTGGAGCCAAAAAGTTCTTTACTCTGTAATCCCAAATCTCTCTAGGGAGTTTTATCAACCATCCAGTTCCCCATGAAAGACTGCTTTGACCCCCAGTCAGCCTGCATAATCTAATGTTTTGGAAAAGATAGTTGTTCTCTGTTCTGGACGACCATCTTTATTTTCTTACATTTGGTAAGAAAAAATTGTGAAAGGCCCCAAAGATTGAGAAAAGCACAGAATGAAGCCTTAGGATCAGATTGCTTTTCCAATTGACTTTATTTTTCTCATGTCTGCCTTGGTTTTCAAGGGTCCTCCCTCCTTTCACTCTTGGCTCACTGTCCTTGGAAAAGCAGTCAGAATCCCTTCCTGTGTTATGGGATAGATTCACTTTATTACACTGTGACCCTTATAAAAGCACTCTGTTACACAGTCTCAGACATGCAGTTTCCAATCTAAAAAAAAAAAAAATCACCTCTGACCCTTGGGAAGGAAAAAAAAACACCTTTAGAAATCTTGGTAAGTGGAGACAAGCATTAGGACGTGATCAAAGAACACCCCCTGGGCACAGGACACACTGTCTCTACCAGCAACCACTGCTGTTGCCCTACTGGTAGAGGGTGTTAAACCAGCTAAAGAGTGTTCTTGTCACTCCTAAATGGAGCTCTGAGACAGCTGTGTTCTTCATCTGTACTTGTCAGACCAATTCTCAGCCTTGTGTACTCTGGTGTTGAAAAAGTAATGCAAAGGGATAGCAGTGAGCAAAAGTTATTAAAATTCCACGAGGGATCTACACAAAAAGTGACAGAAAACCGTGGGGGTCTTAAAACATTTCCTCTTTCTTGGCATCTCTTTTTAAACCTATAATGAGTGACTGGGGCCAGGAGGAAGAGCTCTAAGGACATTTTCAGCTCTGGCATTTTATCTTTTTTAAAAAAATATATATCTTATTGATTTTTTACAGAGAGGAAGGGAGAGGGATAGAGAGTTAGAAACATCGATAAGAGAGAAACATCGATCAGCTGCCTCCTGCACACCCCCTACGGGGGATGTTCCCGCAACCAAGATACATGCCCTTGACCGGAATCAAACCTGGGATCCTTCAGTCCGCAGGCCGATACTCTATCCACTGAGCCAAACTGGTCAGGGCTGGCATTTTATCTTTTAACTCTACAGATATTTTTCTCTAAAAATCTCAACACTTTGCTATTGGTAGCTGTTATTTTTAAACTACACACACACACACACACACACACACACACACACACACACCAATTTTAAATCTGCTAATGAACTGTCCAACCTCTGCTAAATGTGAAGATACCTTCACATTTGCTGAAAAAGACCTTCACCAAGTCAGAGCCCCAGTTAACAGCTCAGCGTCATGGATGTTGGAATCACAGCCCAAGAGCCTACAATTTGGGCTCCTTCACATCTGGCAGCTCCTACCTTATAAATTATCAGGTCCATGTGGTGTTCTCAGTAAGGCTCCCATTGTTATTCACTCTCCAGTATTCAATGCTAAACATCAAAAGAACCAAAACACCAAAAAATGCCAAGTCCAGGAAGCAAATGTTTTAAGAGGACTTATCCTGGTACCAATTTAACTTTCCTCTGAACTTCCAGAACAGGATGTGGGCCTGGCATCGGACCAGTAAGTTATAGGATGCATCCAGTTCTTGTTCCTACTCCCTATGACAAGGTCCAACGATGCCATGCTACTCTTGGCACATGTAAGTTACTGACCGGACAGTTGGTACTAAACAAAGAAAACTCCCTCATTACAGATTATTTTTTTAAGCCTGTGCTATAACTCTGAAATTTGTATTAGCATATCCTGAAGGACAGAGGATTTGAGAGAGGGCAGGAAAAAGAAACTGGCCGTTTATAACATTTCTATGGTGCATTTTTTCAGAAGAACCCAAAGTACCAGGAGCTTTGTTCTGTTACAGTTACTTGTACACATTTATCTTCTTGCTTTTGCAATCTCTTCCTTTCATCTTTTCAATGAAAAACAGCCAAGGAATAGTTTGATTTAGTTCTGGGTAAAGCGCAATCGTTTCTCAAGTAACTCCACAACCTATTTGAAATGAGTTATCCTTTTTTTAAAGTCTTACTTCTCTTCTGCTTGCTAATTACAATACCAGGCCTGCTCTTCTGTTTTGCCTATTTTCTTGGATTTGTTTGAGTCACGTGAATTGGTTGTTTTAGTCTCATGATAGCAGAAAAAAACAACTAAAATTCCGCAAATTTAACCTCACGAAGCCTACTATGCGCAGAGAGCTGGGCCAGTGAGACTCTCACACACAAAGTTGTCAGACATCGAACAATGAGTGACAAGACCAGGCTCAATAGAAGTTCAGGAAAGAGAGAAACCTCATAATGTATGATCTGCTATGTAGATAATGTTACAATCTAGGGAATGAATAGGCTCATTGAGAAAATTAAGCTTGCCCTGGAAAGCTGAATAAGGAAGAACTTCAAAATACTAGACCTGAAGTTTTGAGAGCTCTATGCATCGCCCACAATAGACTGGATTTAACCAAAACTTTCTGATCTCATCCAATTCTGCTCTACTTATCTAAATGAAGGTATATTTTCCCAGCTGAAAATGCTTTTTTTTTTCTTTTTTACAGAACAGGGATTTTAAAATGTCAAAAGTTCTGCAATCTAGCTCATTATACTTCTGAAGTTAGGAATAAGCAGGTCTTGTGAACCTGGAGAGCCTCATGGCCATAAAATGGAGTGCACAATACCCATCGTAACATCCATTGTTGTACCAATGGGCTTTGAAACAGGTAGTCTGCGCGATGGAGGCCATTCTTAATTTTTCCCAAAGCTGATATTTCTTGGAATGTTGAAGACAGCTCTCTGAGGTTGGGAGTAAAATAAGGAGAAACATGATAGGACAAATAACATGGATTGAGCAGCTGCCTGTAGGAAAATGGTTATAGATCAAAACACATGAGTTGGAAAGTTGAGCAAGACACATAGGCAGCCTACAAAGTTCCAAACGAACCACAGTTCGTGACTGAGCACATCATCGTGGTTGACTGTTTTTCAACCATCACAACACATACAGAGGTACTTATCATACTTGCATGGCTTACTAACCAATTATGAAATCTGGCACTTGCGTTGCAAACAAGGACATGATTTAATCTCCAAAAAATATAAAATGCAGACTTCTGTAGGATATAATAGGGAACAAACAAAGAAAAGAGGGTATGTTCTCTAGAGCAGTGAGTCCCCAAGGTTGGTCCTGGAGCAGTAGCTTGAGCTCGGAACTTGTTAAAGATGAAAAGTCTAACAGAATCAGAGAAAAACTTTGGAGGGGGTGGGGCAGCAATCTTTGTTGCAACCAACCCTTCAGCTAAGTTTTGAGAATCACCGCTCAATGGTAGGTAGAAAACACCATACTTTTTCAAAGTTCATCTTTTAAGAGACCGAGGCTTTAAGTCAATCTGTAAAGAATTTTCTGTGTACTTACTCTGCTGGTGGGAAAGGCAGAAACCAGGCCTAAAGGAACAGTTTCAGCAGTTCATACAAAACGGATAGAGAACAAGTTAAAGATCAGCCAAAGCAAATATCTGAGCAGAGCTGCGAGGAGGCAGGCAGGTATAAAGCAGTGTGAGCTGGAGGCATCGGAAAGAGGAAAGAAAGGGTGTGATGGGTCCTATAGGAGACTTGCCTAATAAGCCAGCATCTCTAATTCACGCGAGAATACTCACTCCACTTATCCAAGAAAAAGCTTCCCAACAACAACAACAAAAAACAAGAATAAGCTATACTCTTCACAGCCATAGGGCAGACAATGTCCTCCTTTGGGAGCAAAGTGACCATCCTCTTCAGGCTGCACTTTCTGTCTCACATGTAGGGGCATTTACATCTGCCAAGGAGTGAGAACTGGACAACTTCCTGGCTGGGTGGCCTTTGGCAACAGCCCGCAAAACAAGTTACTTCAAAAGATGAAGACAGAGCCCACTAGGAATTCCACCATCAGGCTCCTCTTTGGGCAGTGTTTAGAGTCCCTGACAGAAGATAGGAGAAGGGCCCACTGTGGGGCAAAAGTAACAAAGCCATTCTTCCCTACCCCACCCTCCATGTGGCACAGCCATGAGGCAGAACCAAACATTGGCCCAGTGTGTGAGAACATGGCCCAGCCAGCCCTGCCCAATCTTCTCTCCCAGGCAGTGGCAACAAAGGTTGTGCCAGAAAATGGCATGGAGCCCTTTTGGCTTCCAAATCCATGTTAAGGAAACGGCCAAGTTTCCTTGAATCGCCCACTATGCATTGTTAAATGTGAATCTACCTAAAAATCCTTTCGATGTTACTCCTATGCTCACAGAGCCCTGGGTTCAGCCTTCTATACATACACTTACGGATGCTAATGGGCTGTGGGACTGACAACCTATTCCACAAATCTACTTTAGTTTTTGATAGCAGACCGGGAGTTTTGTCTTACTTTAATGTTCCAAAGCATGGATTGATGGCCACCTATGCAAGAACCACTCAGTGTCTTATTTAAAGAGCAGGTTTCCAGGTTCCATTCCAGATCAATAAAATCAGAAATGCTTAGGGTGGAGCTCAGGAATCTGACATTTTAACAAAAGTCCCAAGTGATTTGTATGTCCATTAAACTTTAAAACATGGTTAGTTGGTGTAATAGTCAAATTGACCTTGCAAAATTTCAATCACAACCATATGTATTAAATATTGGTACATGTTTTGTATTGGCAATACTATAACAATGAGAGAGAGGGAGGAGAGAGAGAGAGAGAGATGAGAGACAGAGAGAGCAGTATTGAGAAGATTTTGATGAGGGGCATAAACAGGTAAGTGCACTAAAGGAAGAATTGAAATAAGGCAAAGAGAAAGTGAAAAGGATTGTCATCTCTAACGTCCACAAACTGGGAGACTTAAAACAACAAAAATGTATTCGCTCACAGTTCTAGAAGCCAAAAAGCCTAAAATGAAGGTGTTGGCAGGGCCACACTCCTTCCAAAGGCTCTGGGAAAGACCCTTCCTGGTGTCTTCGAGCTCCAGTGGTTGATGCACCACTGATTTACAACAGCATCACTCCAGTCTCTGCCTCACAGTCAACTCCTTCTCTCCTCTGCATGTCTTTTCACTGCCTTTCTTTTAAGGATACATATGATTGCATTTGGGGTTCAATTGAATAATAAAGATAAGCAAGCTCCTCCTCTCAAGATCCTTAATTACATCTGCAGAGTGCCTTGAATTGTAGAAGAGACCCTGGTGCCAACCATAGGTTGAAATTTAAATTAGTAGAAAATCTAGGGCTAGGTCCTATGTCTCCCTTAGCATGCTCCTGTGTTCCGTGTGAGACCGAGGAAGCTCAGCTCCTCCTGAGGTTGGCAACGATTTGGGCAGAGGGAAGTTTACAAGCTGAAAAGGGTAAGTACAACTAATCAGATGCAATAGTATTAGCTTGAGTAAGAAGAATTCTGGAAATGTGACGTCCACACAATAACGGGAACTCTGTCAGTGAACCAACCATTTCCCTCATCCTTGGAGAGACCTAGGAGAGAGGGTACCTAAAATGCAAACTTCAGTCTTTTCACTTGCCAACTCCTCAGGCCTTGGGAAACTTCCTCCACACTAAAACATACTGAAATGATATGAGCCAGGCAGTAAAATCTCATCGTGCAAGTCATATGCCCTAGTTGCTATGAGTCAGTAACACTCGGCATAAATTATGTTTGAGTAGGGTAAATCGTTTCAGAAGTATAGGAAGCCACAATCCAGCTTATGTTTAAATACAAGGAACTTTAGAAAGGGTCACTGAAGTCTTCTGGTTCCAAACAGTGCACAGGAAGTCACGATAGGATACAAATGAAAAATCACAAATTGTCATAGCATTTCACACCATTACTCACTCATACTGAACAGTGCAGAGTCTACAAAAAAGCTTCAAATTCAGTAAGTCGCAAGACAGGATTTCCTATGAATTGGACATTAGATCCCATTTTGGTCCTCATCAATACATATGAAGGAAGAGAGAATCCTGTGCTCAAGGGATCTTGATGAGATGGTAAGGCATCTTCCAGATCTTTCTGCAAACTTTCAGGCTCTGACCCTCGCCTAGGACTCTCCGCGTCTGAATCTTAGACACTGGCAAGTACTGCTCACAGTCTACCTCTTCCCCAGGACCAAGGGGCAAGTGCAGCAAACTGGAACCGGCACGGCCAATCTTAGAGAGTCAGTTTCTTACTAATCCCGTATAACTGGGAAGAATTTTTAAAATATATTTTACTGATTTTTACAGAGAGGAAGGGAGATGGATAGAGAGTTAGAAACATCGATGAGAGAGAAACATCGATCAGCTGCCTCCTGCACACCCCCACTGGGAATGTGCCCACAACCAAGGTACATGCCCTTGACCAGAATCGAACCCGGGACCCTTCAGTCCACAGGCCAATGCTCTATCCACTGAGCCAAACCAGTTAGGGCTGGGAAGAATTTTTTATTACTTTTAAAATTTGATGCGTTCACCTGATGACAGTCTTACTGCCAATGATACTAATAACAGCTTTTGGTTGAGAATGAGTGATGGCTCATTTTTTACAAGTTGTTCCATTTCATCCCCCAACTCTCAGAGGTAGAAAGAGACCCCAATTTTACAGAGAATGAAACGGTGTCACAGAGGTTAAGTCACATGCCCAAAAGTACTGGTAGGAGGGAGACCGCAGGCTTCATTTCCAGTCTGTCTAAAACCAGACCAGGGTCTTCAACTGTGTGACCCCCACTGGAGCCATTTCTTCCCACTGAAACGTCACTTTGAACTGTTCCTCACTTTCTGGTGCTGCACAATGTGCTTATCTGTGTTGATTAATTTTTCGCTTCAGCCCCTTTGATGTGGAATCAAATCTCAGATCTGGGGAACCTACGAGCCATGTTGCAGAAATGTAAGCATCTCTGCTTCCTACCTCAACTGGGTTTACAGCACACATCTTGAAATCCTCACCTACATTCTCATGCAGAAATATCACCCTTCCAGGAAGTAAGATGAGCCCTGTGGAAACTGATCACTGTGGTGAGTCCTCTGAGCTGTGCCATCCTCTCAGAATTTTCAGAGAAAGGGCCATTTCCTTCCAGCGTCAGCCAACTTTTTCAAAACTATGAAGTAAGTTTGGCCTGGGGACCACCACTCCTCTCAGCCTGCTATACCTTCCTTAGCACCCAGAACCTGGAGGCACAAGTTGTCATGGAGGGATTGTCCCCTGCTGACATCCTTTATAAAAAGGATGTTTGAGGTTTTTCACAAGCCTTACCCCTCAGCTTGCTGCCTGTTAACTTATTCTTTTGTTAAATGGCTAACAGCTCGTATTGTCATAATTTATTCTCCATCCCCAGAGAAAACTTTTGTTTCAACTTAAGTTTTGCAAAAACAATCTTGTAAATGTGGGATTTCAGTTATAGGGGCCAACCAAAGAAGGAGGAAATTTTGACAAAATTGTCCCAGAATTATGGGATTTTTTAGCTCAAACCTTAGAAATCAGTATGTTTCCTTCTTCCTGCAGCCCTGGTTTTATGGTTTGGAAATTAAAGAGTGGGGAGGTTTAACCAAACCAGAAGGCAATCCAGGTCTCCCTTTAGTGATTTTTGTTGAACAATTTCTCCTAAATTATGTCCAAGTCAGTAGCTGTTTATTTCCACCTTAGATCTGCCACCTTTGATAAGTATTTGAATATCTTATCTAAATTGATGCCTTCTCATTTATTTCAGAGTAATAAGCACCAAAAGGGCATTTAGATAACCAAGTCTTTCCATGGGAACTTTCAAGGAGTCCTATTTCAACATTAAAAAAATAATATCTCTATATAACCACAAGATGAAAACTTATAATCTCTTTCTGTTTCCTTTTTTGAGAGAGAAGCCTTCCTGAAAGCAAATCAAGTCATTGCATAAGCCAACTGGATTGGCCCAGCTCAGCCTCTGACACTTTCTGTTTGGTCTGTATTAATGCCTCACCGTTAGTGGGGAGGTTTTCATCTGTTATTACCATATGTCACTGAGAGACACAGTGTCCCTCTGTTAAGAATTTTGCTGCCCAACTCCCAAAAATCCCCGCAAAGTCTTTTATGAGACTTTCCAATCAGCAATAAATGCTGTGATAAAGAAAACCCAGGACAATGAAGAGGGGAAATTGGTATGAAATTCTTTCAGCCCACTCTTTTCCCCACCCACACTCCAGGCTGAATAATCTTTTTTAATGAAAGCTACCCAAAATCATAACAACCATCTGAAATTTTCACAATGATCCTTGCTACACACAAATTATCACTGCTGGTTTTATTTAAACAAGCTGCATCTGCTCAGAACCATTATGGAATAATAAAATAATTTACAGGGCTGTACAGTTAGTGCCTGGTTTGGTTTCAAAATAATTTGGAATCTGCAATTGATAGTACACATCAGAAAACAAGAAATTAACAAATAACACATTCTTTTTTTAAAAATCCTCATAAAATCTAATCAGAGTCAGTGGTTTTATAAGCAGAGAATGATAGAAAACCCAAACAGAAACTTAAAAATTGGAAAATACCCTAAAAATCCTTATTAAAAATAAATGAGTCAGCCTCTCCTAGAATGACTCTTTCAGACAGACTCTTCATTTTGGTAATAGGCCTGAAGTCATATCAAAGGACACTATTAGGAAAATATTATCTTTTTTTATATAAAACTACAATTCATCAAAGGATCACTTGGCAATTCATTGGAACTATTTTAAAATAACAAGTACCAAAAGCAATATTTAAAGTCTTTGTTATTAATAATTTGAAACATATGTGGTAATACCATGAAATGTGGCCACTCCACGTTTCCATCAAGGTTAGCTTTGTGAAAATAGACTCTGGATCACACAATAATACCTAAAGGGCAGAACAAGGTACTTCCACAGTATTATGGACTCTTGAAGTTAATTTATAAAAGTTCATACTAAGAGTCCCTGGTGTCACATTAAGCTCCTGATGGGGAAAAAAACAGAGGTTAAGTATGCATTTAGATGTGTTGTAACAGCCTTTGCAAAGTAAGAAATCTATCAGCCCAGGGTTTGTGGCTCCTCTTCTATACTATGATTCCAAAAGCTGCAGGAGGTCACAACTTAATGATCCCTGCAACACTGGGAGAGTGGCCTGGGATGCTGGTGAGGGTCAGAGGAATGGGGTATTTTTCAGGTGTCCAGAAATTTGGCTGACTTGGAGGTTGTGGGCAGTGACTGAAATTTGTCCACTAAGCAGTAATGTTGGGTGATGATGATTATTCCCCTCTTCCCCTCCCACCACCCCCCCTCCACACACACACACACACATACCTCTCAACCTCACTCTTAGGAGCTTAAAAAAAATAGGTGATTTACAGTTGGTTTTTTTGTACCTGGATAGATATGGGGCTGGCTCTTTCAAATTATGCTTTTGAGAAAGAAGGAGGGAGTAAAATCCCAACAGGGAGAAAGAGGAATTCTGTGACACTAGAGTATTCATTCTAAATCAGTGGTTCTCAATCTTCTGGCCCTTTAAATACAGCTTCTCATGTTGTGACCCAACCATAAAATTATTTTCATTGCTACTTCATAACTGTAATGTTGCTACTGTTATGAATCGTAATGTAAATATCTGATATGCAGGACGGTCTTAGGCGACCCTTGTGAAAGGGTCGTTCGACCGCCAAAGGGGTCGCGACCTACAGGTTGAGAACCGCTGTTCTAAATCCTCCTCTTCCGCTAGTATATGTGGGTGAATATTGCCCTATGCAATAGTAGGGAGAAATGAAAGAACTATACCTCACCTCTCCAGCAGGGGAGAGATGAGACCAGAGATTGCACGTGAGAAAAAGCAACATCCAACAGCAATACTTCCCAGGATGGATCTGGCTGAGCACACAGTGGACAGGGCAGCAGGGAGCTCTGAGCACTGCAGCAGCCACCAAGAGTGAAGAGGCTGGTCCCTAGCACAGACATTCACAAAGCAGGTGCCTTTCAGCCTCTTCGGAAGGAAGTGGAGAAGGAGAAAGTTAGGAGAAAAGGAAGGGATAGAGGAAGGGAGGGAGAAATTATGAAGTAACAGAGTGAAATACACAGGGAATGAGGCTTGACCAGAGAGTGTATTACTTTGCTAGGTTTGCCATAACAAAATACCACAGACGGGGTAGCTTAAAGAACAGAAATTTATTTTCTCATAGTCTGCACGCTAGAAGTCCAAGACCAAGGTACTGGCTGGTTCGGTTTCTTCTCAGGCCTCTCTCCTTGGCTTGTCTTCTTGCTGTGTCCACACATGGTCTTTCCTCTGTGCATGCACAACCCTGGTGTCTCTTGGTGTGACCAAATTTCCTCTTCTTATAAGGGCATCAGTCAGGTTCTATTTCAAATCAATCATCTCTTTAATGGCCCTATCTCTATATATCGTCATAGCCCGAGGTACCAGGGCCAGAGTTTTAACATATGACCTTGGGAGAACACCATTCAATCCATGACATTAAAGAACAGTTTTGCTGTACCACAGCCCTCATTTTCCCCTTATAACCAAATCTTGATTGATTCTCAGAGATGAGGCACTGCCGGGATCCCAGGCCCTCAGGTGAGCAATGAGCAATGAAGGCATGAAATCTCTCCAGCTCTCCCTATTGGACACTATACTGACTCAATGATCAGAGTCCCAACTACCAAGAATGACCATAGGTGACAACAGAGAGAAAGGGTACAGGTCCAACCTCAGAAGTTGCCTAAGATTTTTTTCTAACACAAAGAGGCCCTATGTGAAAAGTTGGATAGTTTACTGGTGCCTGAGAATCTCTGTCTCTGGGAGAGTCTGTATTCCCCAATTGGAAAAGGAGATAAAATGAGAGAAATGTAGTCTCAGTTCAGGGGTGCGTTGAGGGAATTTGTCAGGACCACAAGAATGTAATTATCTAAACATATTGGGAAAGAAATAAACTACCTCACACTACTAATTGGAGCTTGCATGCTGCCTTACTAAAGCCATAGGAACAGAAGACCCTTAAAAAAAGTCCTGCCCTTCTCCTAGGGTTCTTACAGAATATCTCTGCTTTTATTATGCTTACCTAAATGGCTTTGTATGAAAATGCCCAGTAGGAAAGCCCCTATCTTGCTGTAGACTTCGAGGTTTCCTATTTCCGGTTCCACTCTGCCACAGTGTGGATCAGTCATGAGCTCGATGATGACTCCACCACACCGATGAGATGTGTGGCTGCTGCCTGTTGCTTAACCTTTCCAAACTGTCAGTTTTGCATCCCTAATAAATGCAATCACCTCAATTTATGGAAGCTTAATTAAGGTTGAAAACATAACTAAAAGGTTACTTGTAGTTTAGAAGTTTCAGACTAAAAACAAATGTTGTTTTTTATAATGAACCAGAGATTGCTGATAGTGGAGATAGAATCAGAAACGTAAGAAAGTTCTATTCTGCAAGCTCTCCTTCTTCCCAGCTTTCATCCAAGAGCTACCATGTCTGCTTTACTAAGTAGTTGTAGTGTTAATAATAATAATAATAATAATGATAATGATAATAATAGAAACACATTTTTGGAACTTTAATAGTCTTCTACTTCTTGTAATGCTATACTTTTTTGAATTAAGTTATATTTTTTTTCTTTCTTCTTTAAAAAAATTTTTTATTGATTTCAGAGAGGACAGGAGAGGGAGGGGGAGAGAAACGTCAACGATAAGAGAGAATCATTGATTGGCTGCCTCCCGTATGCCTCCCAATGAGGAATGAGCCTGCAACCTGGGCATGTGCCCTGACTGGGAATCCAATCTTAACCCTCTGAGTCATAGGTCAACTTTCAGCCACTGAGCCACACCAATAAATATCCTTTTTTTAAATAAATTTAATTTCCATATCAGTAGGAAGTTATCAATAATAAAATAAAGAAGAAAAATTGCTTCACTAGTTGCAAAAAAACACATTTGGTAAAATTTCACATCTATTTCTGATTTTAAAAATTAAACTATTAAGAAATGATAGAGCCCTGGCTGGTGTAGCTCTATTTGCTGCAGTGTCATCCTGACATACACCGTACACCAAAAGGTAGCAAGTTTGATTCCCAGTCAGGGCACATATCCAAGTTGTAGTTCAATCCTCTAGTCTTACTATGTATGGGAAGCAACTGATTGATGTTTCTCTCTCACATCAAAGTTTCTCACTCTCTCAAATCAATGAAAACATATCTTTGGGTGAAGATTTAAAAAAAGAAAGAAATGATAGAGAACTTTATTAATCTTACTACAGATTATAAAGAAACCAGTGTTAATAGTGGGAAGGCTAAATTTAGAGATGGGAGATGGGAGAGAACAGCTATTAAACATCTACTACAGAAATCGTCAGCAAGATGATTTGATCTGAATAAAAAAGTGTCAAGAAAATCAAGAGAGTGGATTCAAGCAGTATTTCCAAAACTAGAACACTAGCATTTATTAATAAAAATCTTAGAATAATAATATTATCCTATCTAATAAAAGAGTAATGTGTAAATTAGGCATCACTCTGTCCCAAAATGGCCGCTGCCATAGCCATAAGATGGTGGTGCCCATAGCCAGAAGATGGCAGTGCCCACCACTGAAGTAGTCAGGCCTGTTAGCCAGGCAGGTGGTGGGGGAGATGGGGGGCCCAAGGGGTGGAACAGGCGATCAGAGGGGGTTGGGAGTCCACTGCCCAGGCTACAGGCCTTTGCCAGGGGCCTCAGGCATGAACAAGGGCAGAGCCAGTGATTGAGGGGCCAGGGGCAGAGCCGGTGATCAGAGGCGTATAAGGGTGCCCTACCCAGGCATAAGGCCTGGGCCAGAGGCCTCAGGCCTGGGCAGGGGCAAGGCAGAGATCGCAAGGGCCTGGGCTCCGCAGAGCCAGCGATTGGAGAGGCAGGGGCAGAGCCTTTGATAGCAGGGGTCTGGGCACTGGTGGAACTGGGAAAGCAGAGGTCTGGGGGTCCCCCTGCCCAGGTCTGCAGTCTTGGCCAGAGGATCAAGGGCAGAGCTGGCAATGGCAGGAGGAAGGTTCAGAGCTGGTGATCACAGAGGCCTGGGCTCTGTGAAGCTAGCAATTGGAGGGGCTTGGGGGTCTTCTGCCCAGGCCTAAAGCCTCAGGCAGAGACTGCAGGCCTGAGCAGGGTCAGAGCCGATGATTTCAGGGGTCTTGGAGTCTTGTACCCAGGCCTGCAGCCTTGGCCAGAGGTTACAGGCCTGGGCAGGGGTGGAGCAGGGATTGGAGGGGCAGGGGTGGAGCTGGTGATCAGAGTGAACTACAGAGGAAACACCTTTTCTTACCACTCATTGGCTAAGCTCCCTGTATGCCACTGGTAATATTCTTAGTAACTTGGGTAATATGAATCCCTAAAGGCGATCTAGGGTTTTTCCACCACACTCCTGGAGAAAAAAAATGAAGGGCACTGCTGGAGGGCTAAGAAATGTCATATTCTGCCCTAGCCGATTTGACTCAGTGCATAATGCCTCAGCCTGCTGACTGCAGGGTCTGAGTTCAATTCTGACCAAGGGCATGTACCTAGGTTGCAGGCTCCTCCCTGGCTGAGGCCCAGGTCAGGGCATATGCAGGAGGCAACCAATCAAAGTGTTCCTCTCACTTTAATTTTACTCTCTGTTTTTCCCTTATCTTCCACATTCTCTAAAAATCAATGGAAACATATCCTCAGGTGAGGATTTAAAAAAAGAAATAAAGAATTGTCATATCCTATGGAAGACACATCTTGAAAATGCCTAAAGAAAGTTGTCTTTTTTTCATGGTGAAGGGACTGGAGTCTGTGTTGATAAAAACACCTTGGTGGCTGTGGTGACTAACAGTGGCTGCAGCAGCAGGGTGAAGGGCTGGTAGCTTCCCCTAATTAGCCTGGTCACCTCCCACAAAGGGAGGCCAGACTGTGGCTTAGGCTTGCTCCCTAAGGGGAGCAGGGAGTGGGCCTAAGTCGTCAGTAGGACACCCCCTGAGAGCTCCCGATATGTGAGAGGTGGCAGGGTGGGCTGAGGAACCCTTCAGTGCACAAATTTTGTGCACCAGCCTCCTAGTTGTTAATATTTATAGAGTTGTTGAATTGGGGAGACAGCTTTCAATCAAATATACTTTAGAAATGTCATATAATCTAATAAAAGAGTAATATGCAAATTGGCCATCACTCTGAGACACCTAAGCCATGCCCACCAGCCAAGCCACATTCACCAGCCAGCCAATCAGAGTGGCTGTATGCAAATTAACCCAGCCAAAAATGGCATCGGCAGCCATGGAGCTAGAGCAAACAGGAGGCTTTCATTGCACCAGCAATGGAGTTGAAACTGCCTGCCTAGGCCAGCCGGGACTCTGTTCAAGGCAACAATGTTTCAATATAGAAGCCACAGAGCTGAAGCAAACAGGAGGCTTCATTGCCTGATGAGGCCTCTGCTCAAGGCAACAAAGTTTCAATCATAGAAGATAAATAAATCCCAGAAACCTGATTCTAGCCAGCCTCGCTGGGATGTTGGGTCAATGGGAGCTGTGCGCAGCCTGAAAATGGCCCTCAGCCCTTCACCTAGGCTGACCAGGCACCCCAGTAGGGACCTGAACCCTGAAGGGACTGTGGGCAGCCTGAAAACGGCCCTCAGCCCCTCACCCAGGCTGGCCACACCCCCATGGGGTGAGGGTCCCCACTAGGGAGCTTGGCTGCCTGCAAATAGCCATCAGCCCCTCACCCATGCTGGCCAGGCATGCCAGCAGATGGACATCCCCCGAGGGGTCCCAGACTGCGAGAGGGCACAGGCCAGGCTGAGGGACCCCCCCACCCTGGGTGCACAAATTTTGTGCACCAGGACTCTAGTATATTATATTTCCCTTTTGAACATTTGAAATACACTAAAAGTCTTGCCAAAAAGAAACATATTTAACTTTTTTTAATAGACCATTTTCAAAACTCACTTGATCCGTCCTCTCCCAGAAGACAAAAACAGTGCTGTAGTTATCAGATTTATGAAAGCAGGTCTGATTGGGAATTATCAGTGCATGTTTGGATTAGTTAGGTGTCAGATGTCAGTGTGCCAACATTTGAAGATATTTATGTAATGCATCTACATAGCTGCAAGTGACACTTCAAAAGTGTCAAAAGTGACATCAGAAAATATATATATATAGCCCTAGCTGGTTTGGCTCAGTGGATAGAGCATCGGTCTTCAGACTGAGGTTCCTAGGTTCGATTCCAATCAAGGGCATATGCTCAATCCCCAGTGCAGGAGGCAGACAATCAATGATTCTCTTTCATTATTGATGTTTCTATCTCTTTCTCCCTCTTCCTTCCTCTCTGAAATCAATAAAAATATATTTTTTAAAAAGAAAGAATATATGCATTCCTATGTTTATAGCAGCATTATTTACAGTAGCCAAGATCTAGAAACAGCCCCAGTGCCCATCAGCAAATGAGTGAATAATCAAGCTGTGGTATATTTACACAATGGAATACTACATAGCTATAGAAAATAAAGAAATCTTACCCTTTGCAACAACATGGATGGACCTGGAGAATATTATGCTAAGGGAAATAAAGCAGTCAGAGAAAGACAAATACCATATGATTTCACTAATATGTAGAATCTAATTAACAAAATAAACTGATGAACAAAATGGAATCAAAAGCATAGATACATGGAACAGAATGACAGGTACCAGAGGGGAGAGGTGTGGGAGTGACTGGGAAAGGTGAAGGGATTAGCTAAAGGACATATATGCATACCCCATGGACATGGAAAATAGTGTGGTGAAGGCCAAGGGAGGGGGAAGTAGGGTGGGTGGACAAGGGAAAAGTGAGGGGGGGGGAGACATCTGCAATAATATCAACATTAAAAATGTTTAATTTTAAAAAGTGGCATTAGAAATTCCAATAAGCTACCCACAGAACTTCGCTACTAATCAGAATGCTTTGTCTAGCAGAGTGGTCTAGCAGGATGACTGGAATCTACAGGGACCCACGTTGCATAGGATAAGGATGATGGTCAAGATTCTGTTCATCAAGTCACAGTAAATGGTTCTCCAAAATGTGGAAGCTGCGAAATCACCTCGGTGGGATATTCTTTTCCTGACACCGTAACTAAAGAACGTCATACCTCTTGCGCACTGGCACATGAAGATTGTGGGAAATCCCTTTATCTGTGCTGCATTCCCTTGAGTTTCCTGTTATTTAAGAGTTTAATTGGTGTGACTGTGCTAAGACAAACTCAAGAAAGTAAAACAAGATGTGAACTGCTGGGGGCTGAAATTACAGAGCATGAAGGAAATTCTCAAAAAGAACATTAGCGCCGAGTAGCTGTCAATATATTTCACACCTAGGAAAAGCAGGAAGATTTATCTCCCTCTGGCATGCCTGATCTGATCGAGCTCTGGAAATATTAAAGAAATCTGCTCTCCTTCCACAAGGAGAAAGTGGACAAGGACAGTTTGTTCCAATTCCAGGTGTGCCTGATCTGAAGCAAGTCCAGAAATTCACCTTCCTCGATCCCACCTTTGCAGAAGGCAAGAGCAGCAATATCCATGTGGATGGGCTGTCCACTCTGCAGGTGTACTAAAAATTACTAGAGTATTAGTACCTCTAAGCAAGGTGGCTAGGAAAGACCTGGGGGTCAGGAGAAGACTTAACTCCCACAACTCCTTCACCAACTAAAATATGAGACCTTGGGTCACTGTTAGCTTTTTGGTCCTCTATGTTTCTCATGTATAAAATGAGAGTAATCATTCTAAAATTATGTGAAATTGTAGAATTAAATAATATTTACACTTATATTTTTAAAATCACAAGATTTTAAAAGGAAAACATAAGATCAAAAGATGTTCTGAATAAATTATTTGTAGTGATTATTGCTATACTTGAGGTTTCTCTGTTTAGAAAAGCTATACACACACATAAGGTGGAGCAAAAATAGGTTTACAGTTTTTCGCATGGAAATAATGTAATAATTAATAAATAATAATATAAGAATAAACTCTGTTTTGCATTCTACAACTGTATACCTACCCTTGCCCCACCTGTTGAGACCTCTCTTTTCTCTCTCTCTCTCCCGCTCTCTCTCTCTCTCTCTCTCAATGTAGTCCTCAATACTAAATGTTAAACCATTTATTTCCAAAGTCGAATGCCTTGACTCATGCTCCATTCAGTGGTTTCCAAAAGCTCATAAATAAAGCACTGCTTCCTTGTTCCACTTTCTCTGCTTCAGGAGGCTATTTCACCATTTTTATTTCTAACCCGCCCTTAGGTAATTCATCCAGAGACTTTTCCCTGAAGAAGGGTATTTCTGTAGTAGCTTCTGTTAGGCCTGAAGTTGCTCCGCAGGAAAGAGCTCTTTGAAAGCCTTCTCTGCCCCTCCCTCTTATAGATCTGGGGCATGAACATGCAAGTGTACACACTTTCCTTGTTAATTGACTTTTCTAGTTAATAAGAGAATAAAGCAGAAACCATTTTGTGCCCACCTCCACCTAGTCCTAACCCCCTTTTCCTCTGGCTGTCACCACACTATGTCTATGTGCTATGTAAGCATGTTTTTTGGCCATTCCTTTCACCTTTTTTCATCCAGTTCCCCCTCCTGCCTCCCCTCTGACAGCTGCCAGTCTGTTCCAGGTATCCATGCATTGGTTTCTATTTTGTTGTTTACAATAGTCAAGATCTGGAAACAGCCCAGTGCCCATCAGTAGATGAGAGGATAAAAAAGCTGTGGTACACCTACACAAAAGAATACTACTCAACCATAAAAAAGAAGAAAATCTTACCTTTTGTGACAGCCTAGATGGACCTGGAGAGTATTATGCTAAGTGAAACAAGCCAGTCAGAGAAAGGTAAATACTATCTTACTTCTCTCATATGTGGAATATGATGACAAAAATAAACTGACAAACAAAATAGAGGCAAATTCTTCAAAGACATTGCAGTGAATATATACTGGCTCCAATGTATAGTGATAAATTGAACAAATTTCTTCATTATTTATTTTGCTAGTATTTTCTATTTTCTTCTGAAAGTGACACACTCAAAAAAAACTATATTGATTAGTTGAGGTTTGGGGTTACATTCAAGTCTTTTCTCAGATCCAAAATAGTTCACAAAAGGATTTTAATTCATCAAAATGTTATTCCTCACCCAAAGTAAGCAATGCATGTATGGGGCCTAATTCCAAGTGAAAAGACTTCCCAAAGTATCTTGTATCCTTTGGCAACTTTTGCCTCCTCCTCGCCTATTCTAAACACCTAGCACTGTATGCCAACAAAAGTACCCATAGCCTTGGTCAGTGTGGCTTTGTTGACTGTCATCCCATACACCAAAAGTTTTGGGGTTGATTCCTAATCAGGGCACATACCTAGATTTCAGCTTTGATTCCCAATTGGGGTACATAAGGAAGGCAATAGATCAATGTTTTTCTCTCACATCAATGTTTTTCTCCCTATCTCTCTCTCTTCCCCTCTGTCTAAAATCGATAAAGTTAGCCCTGCTGGCATAGCTCAGTGGTTGAGCATTGACATATGAACCAGGAGTCACGATTCAATTCCCAGTAGGGCACATGCCCGGTTGCAGGCTCCAACCCCAGTAGGCGGCATGCAGGGAAGCAGCTGACCAATGACTCTCTCTCATCATTGATGTTTCTATCTCTCTTTCTCTCCCGCTCCCTTCCTCTCTGAAATCAATAAAAATATATTTTAAAAAATCGGTAAGTTATCTTTGGGTAAGGATTTACAAAAGGAAAAAAAGTGCCCATATAAACATTCCCGTTTACTAAGACCAAAAACTAGAAGCTTAGAAAGTGCACATTTTAACCCTCCATCTAGAAACAATAATCAAAGTATCTAAGTGACAATGCCAGTTAGAACCCAACCAGCAGGTCTCTTTCCCACTTGTACTACCTGCCATTTGACTTCCCCAATAACAAGCTGAAACAAAACTGGAAAAATTATTTCCATTTATACCATTTAGAATCCCTTGCTCCTCAAGAAAGCCTGTAACCAGTTGCAGCCTGGCCAAGACACCCCCCCCCACACACACACACACACACACTTATGGTAGTGGGGATACCCGCTCTAATAAAACACAGAGGCATGGTGTCTGTTTTATCCATCCTTCCTGCTTCTGCACTACTTTCTATCCTCCTAAAAAAAAGTTGACTTTTTAAAATGTATTTTTCTATTATAGCATTGCCCACTATGCAAATAGATGGTGATGATATTGGACAATGCATTTCAGCTAATAGGATAAAGGCAAATATTTATGTCCTGGGTTGAGATTCCTAGGAATGGAGGCTTCGAGATAACATTTGGCATGCAGGTTGTTTATCTATGAGTATCCTTGGGATCAATATTTGAGAAGGGAAGATATGGAACAGAAATGGGCAAAATGAAAAGTCAAACTATAGTGACTGCCCAAAAAGAGCCTTGACCAGTGCCAGGGGGATCTCTGAAGTTAGAATGGATCTTTAGTTGTCCTGAGTCAAACCAAGATAATCTGACTTTTATACTGTATTTTATACAACTATATTTTATCAATCACTGGAATGGACCACCTGGAAGAGGGCATGACCTTGGGCAAGATGGCGTCTATAATTGAGATCATCTCAGGAGGTGTGACAACAGAAGGATGTCTGCAGACAGCACTCCTAACACATTCTTGCTTAAAGGGGGATCGGGGTTGTGCGTGACAACATCCACTACAACTTAACAGTGTTTACATTTGTTACATGATAACCCTTTCAATTTCAACATGTCATTACATTTTTGGATCACTGCCAACTATGGCCATGATATCTGTATAAAAGAATTAAATGTGCTAAAAGCTCTTTAAGTACCTAACTTTCTTCCATGAAGTTTGTGACCTGGACACAACTATCAAGCATCTGAAAGCATATTTCCATGTGTCCTCTAAGGTTCCTAGTACATCCTTAGGGAAGACAGCAGGAGAACATTGAACTAAGCTAGACTTATCAGATAGTTCCCCATAATCCCATTATTAATGGGTCACAGATAGGACCTGGCATACATTTATAACAGTGGTTGTACAAATAGCAGACTCAGTTCCAAAATCTAAACTATGATATGTCACTAATCTTGGTTAAATATACATACAATTACTCAAAAATAATTCACAGAGCTCTAGCCAGCTTTGCTCAGTGGATAGAGCATGCACCTGCAGACCAAAGGGTTCCAGGTTTGCATCTGGTCAAGGGCACATGCCTCAGTTGAAGGCTCCTTCCCGCCCTGGGCCCTGATCAGGGCCCATGCAGGAGGCAACCAATTGATGTGTTTCTCTTCCATCAATATTTCTCTCTGTCTTTCCCTTTCTCTTCCACTCTCGCTAAAAATCAATGGAAAAATATTCTCAAATGAGGATTAAAAGTAATAATTCACATAAACCAAATACCATTAATGCTATTCTAGTACTTTGCTTTGCTTCATAAGCTCTCAAGAGCCAAGGTGATACTGTGCAGCTGCTGGGTTGCGTTCATAGAGAGCAGAGTCCCCTTAGCTGTTAGGAACTATGTTCATATCCCAATCATAAAGATATAGAGCACATGGATACAAAAAGTATTAATCACATTATTCATGTGAACCCCTACTTAGCCTCATGCTTAAAGCATTTAAAAATAAAGTCATTCTAGTCCTTTTAAGTCAGAGGCTGCTTGTGCTTCCTTTGATGTTTAAGAAGGAATAATTCCAGACCAGCATGGCAAGGTGAAGATGTATCTGGGATGAAGTGTGGAAAGGTCCTGATATAACTCCAACTGAGTGACCTTGGGAAATTCAGCTTCGTTTTCTTTATTTGTTAAAGGATGGGATTTGGATATTATATATTCTCTAAGAATCATTCTAATCTAAAGTCTATGATCCTGTCTGGGAAACCAAGATGGCAGCATAGGTGAACACCGAAATTGCTGCTGGGCCCAACTATTACAAAACCACAATGAAAAGAAAAAAAGGACACCACCCAGACCCACAGGAAGGCTGGCTGAGTGGAAATTCTACAACTAGAAAGAGACTGAGACACAGAGGAGGTGCGGAAATAAAGTGCAGAAGTACGGAGGTGCGCAAAGGGGCTTGCGGAAAGGGCTGGCAGCATTTCGTACCAGAGGGAAGCACAAGGTCCTGATGGCTCTGAACTCCAGTTCCAGGTGAGTTTCTGGGGACTCAGAATCATATGGGGAGGAGCTGGGCAGTCTGGCACCGTCTGGCGCCAGAATGAACTACAGAGCAGCTTGAGACCCAGTGCCTCTTAGGGCAGGGCTGAGAATTGGCCATAGCTGGTTGCTCTTCCCTGTAGACTCCTCAAGACCCTATCCCACCCAAGCTGCGCACAGAGGCTTTTGCATATAAAAGGCTGGGAAGCCCCAGGCAGAAGCTAAAATAACAACTCCTTGGAGATACAAGTGCCAGGGTACCCAGGGGACTGGGTGGGACCACCCAGTCTACAACTCAGGAGACTCATAAGGGATGCACTCAGGGGACAGACTTAGTGGGCATCAAAGCCCCACTGAAGCAAGTCTTGCTCCATAAGGGTGTCTCCAGCATAGAAGTTCTCCCACCATAGACACAGCTGATTAAAACCACTCTGTCAACGCAGGGAAGCAGCCAAAATGCAGAGACAAAAAAACAGCTCACAAATGACAGAAATGGAGGAAAGCAAACGAGTGGATATAGAGTTCAAAACCATGGTTATAAGGCTTTTCAAGAATATTATAGAGACTGCTGATAAATTTAGTGAGACCCTCAAACATATGAAAAAGGACCAGCTAGAAATTAAGCATACACTGACTGAAATAAAGAATAATATACAGAGATCCAACAGCAGACAAGAGGATCGCAAGAATCAAGTCAAAGATATGAAATATGAAGAAGCAAAACCCACCCAGCTGGAAAAGCCAAAAAAAAAAAAGAATCCAAAAATATGAAGATAGTGTAAGGAGTCTCTGGGACAACTTCAAGCATACCAACATTAGAATTATAGGGGTGCCAGAAGAAGAGAAAGAGCAAGATATAGAAAAACTATTTGAAGAAATAATGACAGAAAACTTCCCCTACCTGGTGAAAAAAATGGACTTGCAAGTCCAGGAAGCACTGAGAATCCCAAACAAAAGGAATCCAAGAAGGACCACACCAAGACACATCATAATTAAAATTCCAAGAGCAAAAGACAAAGAGAAAATCTTAAAAGCTGCAAGAGAAAAGCAGTCAGTTACCTACAAGGGGGCACCCATACGACTGTCAGCTGATTTCTCAACAGAAACTTTGCAGGCCAGAAGGGAATGGCAAGAAATATTCAAAGCAATAAATAGCAAGAACCTACAACCAAGATTACTTTACCCAACAAAGCTATCATTCAGAATTGAAGGTCAGACAAAGAGCTTCACAGACAAGAAAAAGCTAAAAGAGTTCATCACCACCCAACCAGTATTATATGAAATGCTGAAAGGTATCCTTTGAGAAGAGGAAGAAAAAGTAAAGATAAAAATAATGAACAACAAATACATATCTATCAACAAGTGAACCTAAAAATTAAGTGAATAAAAAAAGTCTGATGAACAGAATAAACTGGTGAATAGAATAGAGTCAGGGGCCTAGAAAGGGAGTGGAATGACAATTCACAGGGCGAAAGGGGTGTTGGGAGTGTGGGAAGAGACTGGACAAAAATTATACACCTATGGATGAGGACAGTGGGTGGGGGATAAGGGCAGTGAATGGGGTGGGAACTGGGAGGAGGGGAACTATGGGGGGAAAAAA
>PVJC01025052.1:0-25068 GCA_004026665.1 Murina feae | reverse complement strand
CATATGATATGCAAATTTTATTAATAGTGATTATGTGATAAACTGCACAAGAAACAATAAAGTAGCAAGTATATAAAATTCTATTTGAAGAAATATATAAAATGAGTCTTAATTGATCTTAATACAGATAAAACTAGGTTTTTTTAAAGTAACAAACTGTTTTAAGTGATCTGATGTTCTCTGAATATAGTAACTAAAGGTACAACTAATCTTAGCTTCAGTCTCTTAATCTAATCAAATTTCTGGGGGAAAAACATCCCTTTATGATCTAGGCAATCTAGAAACCTCCATACAAATTATGGACAAAAGAGCTAATTAAAAATAAAAAATCTGAATAATCGAAGACTAATACCTGAAATAAAAATATTATAAATATGTATTGTTGCTGGTACTCCTATTAACTGATGATACAATCACATTTGGTTTTGAGTAAAGTACTCAGAGATCAGATGTTTAAAATGTGAAATAAATAAAAATGGTAATAGCTTTGTTAAGAGATCAGACAGACATCTAATCTTGTAACTAAAATGGTTCAATACCTATATAATGTGCCATATATTCAAATAAGGAGGATAATATGACAGGCATTCAATAGTTTGGATTTAGCTATAAAAGTGATATAGCTTCATAGATCATTTCCTGTTCTCTGAGGACTGGCCACACTATAAAATAATATTAAAGACACTAGGTTGTCAGTTGTAGGAAACACCTTTTCTCTCCCATATCTTCCATTAAGAAAATGTGTCGCAATGAGTTTACACAGCTAAGATAAAATTTGAGGTCTGAAACTTTGGTCTTATTCCTAATGTGATGGCCTGATAAAGATTTATAGAGAAAAAAGGCTATCTCTAAAATCTGTCTTTCAAGGAGAGGAATTACTTCATTTCTGTTTTACAATGAAGAATTCACTAATTCATCTCAAATCCCATTTCCTTACCTAATATCCAGAAAAAATATACACTATTCTTTAGTCACACAAAATATGTTCAAGGAGAGGAATTACTTCATTTCTGTTTTACAATGAAGAATTCACTAATTCATCTCAAATCCCATTTCCTTACCTAATATCCAGAAAAAATATACACTATTCTTTAGTCACACAAAATAAATTCTCCTTCATTAAAGTTTTAAACATCTTCATCAAATACTTGTATTTAGTGACCAATTTATTTTAGGAATAAATTATGATATTAAAAATTTTGGATTAATTCACCAAGAATAATCAGTCACTACTTTTATGTGGAGCAATCATGCATTATCAAGCATTTATTTAGTATATCGGTATTTTGAACAAGACTGAAATGCAAATCAAGGCTAGAGTTGAAAATTGGTTGCGTATTCAGCTGTCATTACTGCCCACTCAAGGGCAATTGACTCCTTTCTTTGCTAACAAAATAAAACTTGCAAAGCTATTTAGGTACAGGGAGACCTAAGTGGTTTATAGGCCTGCCCCAATCCTCTCCCTGGTTTAGAGAAAGAGAGATATTGAGATTTTGAGGAGACAGACACTAAATTTATCAGGCACTAGTGATCAGAGTAGAAAAATGGAAAGACAACAAGTCCTTGAGGACATCATTGCAGTACTAACCGATCTGATTTCTTATTATTTGAATAATAAACCGCCGGTTATTTCAAACACTTTTAGTTAGGTTTTTCATGATCACAGCCCAAAGGTCTCTAACTTATAAAAGCCTTTACTTGAGAAAAAAGACAAATTAAACTCAACCTGGACAGAAATAGTAATAAATGTAACGAAGCTGCGGCATTTTTAACTGGTTAATAGTTAATCCACACTACTAACCGGTTAATATGCAATCTGCACTATTAACCAGTTAATAATCCGCATTTTTAACTAGTTAATAGGTAATCCACATTTTTAATGGGTTAACAGGCAACCCGCATGATTAACCAGTTCACCTAGTAAATGTGCTAGGAACTGTGCAAATAAAAACAAATGACAGACACTAAGTGGGACCAAAACTATCTCCCATAAACAACATCCATCACAAAGAGATAAATACTAAATAACATAAAGAAATACATATTTTAATTAGAAGCTTCCCAGGTGATTTTTAATTAAATTTAAAAAGTAAATGGCAAAAAAAGGGAACACTATTTTCAAGAAGACCATAAGATGGTGTAAAACCATCTTCTCTTTAAGACTTTGACAATTTTTACATTTCCCATGTCTAATGGAAATAGTTCAATATAATCACTTCAGAAGAACAAGTTTCAGCAAATTCAATTTTTTTTTGTCCCATATATTCTAGAAATAATAATATATAAAAACAGAACATGCACATTCTCTGAAAGGTAAAAAAAAAAAAAAAAAATTAAGCATTTATTATTACTGGAACATATTTACCAAATGGAACCTTTATTTCAGAATCCATGTGTTTGTGTAACCTTTGTATTGCTAAATTATATCATTGCTGCACTATTTTATATGGAAAGAATTTACTATCACTCAGCAATTATTAACAGTCCCTAATGGGACAGAATGTGATTTTTACCATGTACAATAAAGGGAAAAACTGAGACACAGAAATTGCTAAATTGCTTGCCATAAGAAGACTTGAGGAAAGCTAAAGAGGCAAACAAAAAAAATAACAGTTGGAATCTACTATTACAACTGACTGATAAACTGAATGCAATTTCCCAGTAATAGTAAAATATTATACATGTAAATTGACATATACATCTATACAAAGAACTGAAAAAGCAAGGAAACTAATTAAGAAGGGATTTTTACATAGCCTGAATTACATAGAGAAGTGTGGTTTCAAAATCATAGCTGCTAAACAGGAGGTTCTAGTGAGTCATATTTGCTTGTTCAAAGAAACTTGACAAATAAATGTGGTGTATTCAATAAGAGATTATTAATTAAACTATGACCCAAGAAGTTTAATTTTATGACCTAATAGACATATATATATAATAAGTATAATGTAATCCTAACCAAGCACTGAAATATATTCTTAGAGAAAATAAAGTCTTAAAATTAATGTTACAGCCCTAACCGGTTTGGCTCAGTGGATAAAGCGTCAGCCTGTGGACTCAAGGGTCCCGGGTTCGACTCTGGTCAAGGGCATGCACCTTAGTTGTGGGATCATCCCCAGTAGGAAGTGTGCAGGAGGCAGCTGATCGATGTTTCTCTCTCATCGATGTTTCTAACTCTCTATCCCTCTCCCTTCCTCTCTGTAAAAAATCAATAAAATATATTTTAAAAAATTAATGTTACAAAAAAATTTCATGTGTACATAATATTAAGATGCAACTTATTCATAAATGTGTGGACTTTTTAAGGAATATGTAAATAATGATGATGCCAGTTACAAAACAAAGGAGATGTGAAGGGAAATGGCAGGTGTTAGCATATAAGATCACCCTTTTAAACATAGTAAGTTCTACATGAATTGTAATTCTTGAACTCAAGAGCAATAGTGCTTAAACTGAAGGTGTATTTTTTAATTTTTATTTTATGGAGCAACCACATTATAACCATAAAACATTTTATGGCACTGCTTTATATCCAGTTTATTTTTTTCTCAAATACATTAATATATAATATTTATAAAACTTTTTAAGTCCTCTTCATTATCTCTTTAAATCCTTTGAAGAAAATCTGTGATGTTATCTTCTTAACAAGGTAAACCATGGCAGAAGGCTTGTATACCCATCATTTCTATAGTAACAAAATTATCTTTATCTTCTAAGAAGTCTTTTACAGAATCCCAGACACTGGCATGCTATAATAATGCAATTAGGAATGAAAACTTTATAATAGAAACTAGTTAAATAAGTGAGATGAAAGACTAATATTACTCAAAAATATTATCAAGAATACAAGAAAAATGCTACCTATTTTTTTAATACACCTAAAATATGTGTTAAAGAGCTCTTGTTATATAGTAGTTTTTTAAATAAAAGTTGTATTTATTTCATGGATTATTTTTTTCAGATACATGATCAAATAAGTAAATAAAAACCTGGTAAAAATGTATAGGTCTTATAGTTAAAAAGCCTGAAACTACTAGTTAAAAATAAATAAGAGAATAAATATTCCCATAGATTCAATTAATTAAAAGGGAGGTAACAAGCTCTCTATGTTTTAAATGATTGTTTCAAATTGATCATGCACAACAATGCCATCCTCAACCCTAAGGAAATTTCTCCTATAGTGAATTATGTCCACTATATAAGATTGTTTTTATGGGGTTTTTCCCCCCTTTTGTTTATTCATTTATGTTGTTTTATTGTTTCATGCACTCCATTATGTTATGCTTTGCTTGGATTTTTTTTTTTTAATAAATCAAGAAATTACATTGTGGTCAGAATTATTCATGGGCATTTTCTATCAGTAGAACCACTGAACGCTAAATCTAAATGAGTCTAACCTCAAGGAGCGCTCTCACGGCATTCAAGAAACAGTGGCCACATGTCACAGACTTTCTTGACTTGGTTGAAGCACTTTGTATTTTTTCACTATAACTTTAAATTTCCCCTTATCTTCCTCAATTATAGCATAAAAAACTCATTAATTCAAAACTTCTTGCTTTTATATGAGGAATTAAAACAAACAGATATTATAATTTTAATGACAAGTAAATGACATCACTTTTGAAGCAAATATTCAAAATCATATAATAGTACTTATGCATGTTTTACCAATTTACTGCTTTTGAAACTTTTAATTTCTGGGCCCTCGTGTAATTTAATAGGGGTTTTTATGAAAGGCAATTTTGCAAGAAATCAGAAAGGGTTCCTTTGACATACTAAAAGATTATTTATTTCACTGTCCTTTAAAAAGGTGGTAAGCCTTTTAAATGAGGTTTTCTTAGTTCACCCACCCTCTCCTCCATCTCTCACCAAAGGCTTTGAGCAATTTCTTCATCTCAGAAAAAGAGGCAAATGGCGAAATTTAGAAGTATCTGGACCATCAAAAATAGCAATATCAGCTAAAATTCCTGATTAGCATTATGTCTGCTAAAAAAAAAAGGTACCAAAACAAAACAAACAACAAAACAAAACAAAAAACAAAGTAAAATCTATCTAGGCCATCTTTTCACCTTTCTTTATTTCACAAGAGAGAAGCATTCAACACATTTGTTTTGGTAAACAGTAAAGAACTACTGATGGAGCTCTTATCAATAAAGAGTATCTCTACCTTATTATTGCTAATAAGCTTTAAGTTCTATACATGCTAAGAGAACTTAGTAATTTCAGTATTTAATGAGATAAAACAATTTTAGTACCAAGTGTTTCCGTGGCCTCTATAAGCAGAGTATTGTCAACTTCTCTTGTGCTCAAAATTCAGATTATCGCTCCTAAGTACATCTAACACCCAATGTGAATACCCAATGTGTGGCAGGTTTTATAAAAGGTTTTACAAAAGGTCCTGCACTGTGCTTTTCCTCCCCATTATATCTGTGATTAGAAAATGATGAAAATGCAGCCTTAATCCCCTAAAGACAAAGTCTCAGAATCCAACTTGCCTGACAAGATTTTCGTTGTCTCCAGTTCCCTTGCAAGTCGCACATTCAGTCCGCAAGTCTTCAGCCTTGGGCTTCTTCTGCAACACAGACTGCCTTTGTCTTCTCTCTCGAGGAACTCGCTCCTGCCATCCCAGGGAACAGACCAAAACATAAAACAAAACCAGGCGATGAGGAAAACAAATCATTTTCAGCAAAAAAGTTTTTCAAAGTTTAGACTGTACAAAAATGCTTAACTTATTCCAACCTCATGTTTTTCTTCATCAGGAATGAAGCTTCGTTTCCGTCCTCTGGTTCTCTAAAGAAAAAGAAATCCACAAAAAATATCTAATGTTAAATTAATGATAAAAGCATTTTTCTCTGTTAAGTGTTACTGCTTAGGTTAAGCACTTAGAAAATTAGTATGTCTAATTAATGCTGTATAGCTCTATTGTACTCTTTATGTTTCAGGAAAAAAACATGAAAAATTAAATACTCTATAGTGCTATACTTTTAAATGACGCAAGTGAGAGGAAAACAAAGTTACCCAAAATTACTTTGAATATTTTTAAGTAATTCATATACAATTATGATTTATGCCAAAAATGTAAATTTTCATAATCTACAGGACTTCTACAGCTGAAATGCTAAACCTAGACTCATACTACATAGACTATATGCCCGTGTATGTGGGTATGCATGCATGTTTGTGCAACAAAAATAATTTAAAAAATATATATTTCTTTATTGATTTCAAAGAGGAAGGGAGAAAGAGAGAGAGATAGAAACATCAACTGTGAGGGAGAATCACTGATCAGCTGCCTCCTGCATGCTCCCTCTTGGGGCTTGAGCCCACAACCCAGGCAAATGCCCTTGGCTGGAATCAAATCCGGACCCTTCAGTTGGCAGGCTGACACTCTATCCATTCAGCCAAACCGGCTAGGGCAATAATCAATTTTTTAAAAACTGGGAGAAAAAGATCTCAGATGTCCCCAAATTCTAGTAAAAATAAAACTAAGCAACATATGATATAAATGACTTATTTTAAGTTCATTTAATATGTATTTCAGAACACATTTACCATTTGAAAGACAATATCCAAAGGTTTAAGAGTAATAAAGTATGAACTACAGAAGTATTTACACCCGATATGTTAAAAATCTCCACCCACATAGCACAGCCTCTGTAGACCTACAATTCCACGCGCAGATCACTGCTCTTCAGAGAATGAAAGAGAAAGGGGGCACCGCTCCCACAAATTACATTCCCAGAGTAGAGCAGTTACCAAATAATTCTAAAAAGAATTGCTAGTCAATGTGCCACATTGATGTTTGCCTAAAGTACTGTCTTTTCAACTCATAATACTGAGTCCCTCGTTACTGTAATACCATGGCTCATTGCATACTATTTAATCTGCCTCTAGATAACCAATACTTGACTAGTCATTTAAAATAAGTAAATTCTCTCTCATCATTGATGTTTCTCTCTCTCTTTCTCCCTCTCTCCCTCCTTCCCTCTCTCAAGTCAATTTTTAAAAAGGATAAATTATTGTTTCCTTCTCTAATAAGTTATTTTCTCAATTTGCATAATTTTCGCATATAAGGTATTTCAATTAAGGTGACCAGGATAACCAATATCAAAGGGAAAATATTCAAATTACTCATTTTACTAGTAGTTCTCTAAACATGTTAGAATGCCAGAATGCTCAAAATGCTTTCACACACTTCCATATTTCTCTTCATTCAACCCAACTTTTAGGTAATGAAATAGCAAATGAATCATTTAGTTTTTGAATCACTAATCAGTGAAATGATTTTTGAAAAATATAGGTGAAAGCTCCAAGTTCTCGTTTTCAATTCTTTAGAAGAATACAATTATTTACAATTTATAATTAATACTTTAAATCTTCAAGCATCTGGAATGACTCCATCAATTGGAAGTTTTTCACACTCATGCTGCAATTATATCAAAAGGCACAATAATGCCAATAAATGATCATAACAAACGATGGCATAGTTACACTTCTCTATATTTATAATTTCCTTCTTTTATAAATATGCATACATTTAATTAAATGCTATTTTAAAAATGAGTAAGTGTATTTATAAGTATCTAACAGTTATTTTAAATTAAGTGCATTTATTACTAAATAGTAATTATTGCTGTATTCCTGTAGTAATTTTAAATAGCCAGCAATAAGCAACAAAAACAATTTCTAGTCAGAAAAATATTATTATAAGAATATGAAATGACATTGTCTCAGAGTTTTGAAAACGCAGTCCAGGGAAGTGATTTGGTGACCACACAGCTGATAACTAACAGAGGTAAACTTCTAATCCAGGTGTCTCAACTTCCAATTCAGTGATTTTTCTTGTATGCCAAATCCAAATTAATAAATTTAATCCCCAATAGAGATACGCAAAATTATCATGAGAAAAGAAATATCTAACTCTTATTTGAGTACTTAAGCTGTAAAGTCATAATGCCTAAATGAATTTTTACATTTCGAAACAAATAAGTTAGAGAATTGTACCCAATGGAGAGAAGACCTCAATATCTCAAATTAACACTGTATTCTACCCAATTTGCTATCCTACACAGTATAGTGACTACCATCCATTACCAAAGTATAAATTATAGCAATCTTCTTCAGCATTTATCACCTCACTAATATTCACAAAGAAAAAAATATAAGGTGATTTAATCCAAACACAACTCTTGACAATACCAACTCCTCTAAGAAAATGCTGAGAGCTATTGGTTTCTTTCTAGTTTCAATGAAACAGCCAAGACAACTCATAATTGCCTATGGTCACATCAGAACATATCTTACACATGGTGCCTCTGAGTGCATTAGAAAATGTAAGGGGAGTGGAAAAAGTGGGAGAAATTATGCAAAAAAGAAATTTGTTGGTTCATCCAACAAATTTCAATTATCAAAGAGCTTGCCCCATCTTAGATGTATAGAAGTATTAAAAACCAGGTGGTAATTTTATGATGTACATTGAGGCTGACACTATTTTAGAAACAAAATAAAGCAGTGGGGTGTAAATAGAATTTTGTTGAACAATTATGTGCTTTAGAACTTAATACAGACACCTTATCTAGAAGTTCGAAATTATCAACTGAAGGTTCAATCCCAAATTGTGGTTCCTTTTGCAATTATTAAGCTATTAAAAGCAAATGGAAAATTTGAAACTCACTCCAAATCCTGACACATTACTTTTTTTTGGTTTGTTATATTTTAAGAACTTTATTTGCTTAAAGAACAGTTCAACCCAAGTTGCTTAGATCACCTGGCTCTTTATCTGTGTATGGTATATTAACTTAAAAACAGGAGATGATAAAAATATCCACAAAGAGAATGAAATGGTATTAGAAAATAATAAAATATTTTCAGTAGCTTATTCATCTGAAACAAATAATTAAATGTTTCAATAACTTAATTTGGACTAGAAGACATGTAACAAATTTAAATTAATTCTTTAGAACTGAGGTTATTTAATTTGCAATTGTTTGATGCATGATGATTTTCCCAAGGTTAGAAAGATTCATTTGACAAATGAACTAACTTTAAAGCTAGAAGACAGTACCTCCATAATTTCATCTTTAATATCATAGGATGGATTTTTACACATTCATATGTGCAGTTTTCTCTGTACCTAACAATTTACCTTTTTTATGACAAATCAACATTTACACAAACAACAATTAATAGGTAAACCATGAGCCTGGCTGGTATGGCTCACTGGTTGAACGTCGATCTATGAACCAGGAGGAGGTCATAGTTCAATTCCCAGTCAGGGCACATGCCCAGGTTATAGGCTCAATCCCCAGTGTGGGGTATGCAGGAGGCAGCAGATCAGTGATTCTCCATCATCACTGATGTTTCTATCTCTCTCTCCCTTCCTCTCAATAAAAATATATTATAAATAAATAAACTATGAGGTAGCCAGAAAATATATTATAAATATATTTATAGCAATATAAATAAAAATATATTATTTTTATTATCAATAAAAATATATTATAAATAAATAAACTATGAGGTAGCCAGTAAAAACATAAGGAATGACTCGTTATGTATTTTATATATACAAATGCTTATTCTTGAGCAACATTTCAAATTCAGTGTTAATTAGGACAATCAAGTCAAACCTTGAAAGCCTCTGTAAAGCCAAATATCTTCAGATTTATACTAAGGAGTAAATGCCAGTAGATATTGGCAGCTGTTCAAAATGATTCTATACAAATTATATATATATATATATATATATATGTGTGTGTGTGTGTGTGTGTGTGTGTGTGTGTGTACCAGTATATGTATATACATATATATGAAGTTTACATATATATTCTAAAAAGTAAGTATGTTTTCCAATTATAGAATATATTGAAAACAATCATACATTACATAAAATTCATGAAATATGCAATAGAAAAAGTGTTAGTTACATATATAAACAAGGTTGAACAAACTGCCATCTGTTTCTGTTGGCTGTTGGCATCCAACGCACGAGAAGTGAGCACTGAAAGTGAGTGTCTTCCCTTCTTACCCATTGGCTGTAAGGTTTATTTTTATCTAATTTGATTTATATTAACAGGGTTAGGAAAATACGTGGAAGAAGCAAAAGATAATCATGACCAGTTGGGTTAACACTATATATTAAAATAACTACAAACCTAAAAATATAAAATAAAATATACATTTTAGGTAATAGGTAGTCCTGTAAAACCCTTCTCACAGATAATGGTATATTCAAAATAAATAAAATCCTAAAATTTGCCTATTCTTTATTCTCTTTATTCCATATCATTGGAAATAAAGAAAAATGATGGATTTCCAAGAGGCAAAAAACACAGTAGAAGCCTCGGGTTCCAAATAAGATTCCTTAACACCCACAGTGACTCTCTTCCAAGTGAGCTAAAGTGAGTTAAGTATGGTCCAGTTCCACCACAACAATGTTGCCAGGATTTCTTCTAAGGATGAAAGACAGAGGTTATATAATCTGTTTAATGTTTCAAAAGTCACCTTGAGTCTCACAATAGACTCAATAATAACTGATAGGTGATGCCTCCAAGTAAAACTTTCTTCACAGAACTATAATAATTGTATGTATAATTAAGTTAAAATTAAATTTAAAAAATATATAATAAACATATTCTAGATTTTCAAATTCTTAAGACTTAAGCTCTAACTTTGTTAAATAGGATGCCACTTTGTATCTATAAAACTAATTTAACAATAAATGTAGTAAGAGTAGACTCTGGGATATTTGATTCTCAAGTGAAGACTGCCATTTGGGACGGGCTATTGACTTACAGTGTTAAGGAAGATGGAAAGGAGATTAACCAAGTGTTCAAGTCTATTTCCAAAATAATGATCTATAAGAAAAAATACATCTTGAAAAACAACATGGTTTCAGTCAAAGCTGCTAAAAAGTATTTTGACTTTTTATTGTATTTATTTTCCAAAAGAGGATATATTCAAAATAAGAGACAAAATATCTGAGACAGGAAGAAAGATCTGACAACTTCAAAGACAGCAGAAGATGATGCATGCGTGTAAAAGACTACGGAAAGACAGGTCCCAATAAGTCCTGTGGCAGTTGTATAAACGATGAAAAGTTACCACATGACACAAAATGCAAAGAAAATGAAAAGAAAACCTGAAAGCTTTCAAGTTACATTAAAGTTGTTAGAAAATATGCCAAAAAAGTAGAAACATCAATTTTAAAGTAACTTCGAAGGGGACATGTGTAAGCTAATTTGTATTTTCTTCAAAAGTAATTTACTTGCCTAAAAGCAAGTGAAAAGCTTCCGAATAAAAAATACAGAGAAAATGTCTAATGGGCACTTAATTGGAAGTATTTCAGACTGCCTTTACAATGATTCTCTAGTCTGATCAATGAAATATGATTAACATACAAGAAGAAAGGCACCAATTTCCTCCTAACATAAAGGGCTAGAAAAAAAGTCTTCCACTGTAGGTGGCTTCAAATGCATAGCCATGGTGGAAGACGTAAAAATTTATTTGTGAAATACTAAAAACCTGCTGTGAACCAAACCTTGTAGTAGTTCATGGATACAGAGTGGTAAACAGGACAGCTCTTGTCCATGGAGTTTCAGGTCTATGAGTCTACACAGATACCAAGCAAATAATTACATGAATAATTACTTATAAATATCATAAATGCAACCAAGGTAAAGTAAAAAATAAAATCATACTGCTCAGATCTTTCAAAATCACAATAAAAATTGTTCTTAAATTTAAGAATCAAATTTTAATACCCTTCATAATGATATAAATTTGTCTACATTTGTCTTAAAGATGATATAGAAAAAATGCCTAATAAAATAAATCTCAAAGGAACACATTTCAGTGTGATGCTGACAACCTCAATGAGTTTGGATTAGCAAGAGTATAAAAGAATCAAGAATGGTAGCAAAAGCATTATATTAAAATGACTATACAGAGGATCCATATAAGATACTAGAATTCTGATAGCAGAAGGTACTGGGGTAAATAGGTTGCGGGGTAACTATGAGAACAAAGATGGCTATTGGACTAGAAGTGTAAAAAAGGCCCCACAACATCCTGAGCTCAAAGGAATCTTGATTTTTATCAAGATTATTTCACATATACCTTAAAATTAAAAAATTATTTCATCTAATCTTCTCTACTCAATGCAGAAAACCCTTCAAATAATATCCCTTACAGTCATACAGCTTTATCTATCCCAAAGAACAAGCAGCATGTTCCACTATAAGATAGTTCTAATTGTTGGGCCCAATTTTACTGTCTGAATTTATCCTAGCATTCATGTAACAAAGATGGGCTGCCTCCTGCATGCCCCTGCAGGGGATCGAGCCTAAAACCCAGGCCTGTGCCTTAACTGGGAATTTAGGCAGCAACCCTTTGGTGTAGGAGAGGACGCCCAACCAACTGAGCCAAGACTGTATTATTAAGATTCAATCCTATTAACATCTTCAAAACTTTGCCAAGATAGTAATGTGGAGAGGCTGATGCCATCAAAATGCCTATCATAAAAAAAGTTGTAAGAAAGATGGCTACAGGTTCAAAATTTTTACACTAAATTTTATGCTAAAGTTTCCAGCGCTTTTACAAGTGTCTGTCTTGCTGTTACTTTAAAAATTTCAGCTTACTAATACCCAGGCTTTGGGCAACGACAACAGTCAACTAGTAGTCTTTGTGGCTCACCTCAATCTTGTCTTTCCTTTTCTGTTTCAGTACTATCATGTTACCCATTAGGGAATTTAACTGTATCTCTCATATGGACACTGTACTTTCTAATTTACATTACATTTACGTGACAGTCAACTTCCTATCAACTTTTTATTTCCTAGAAGGCATAGAGCATGTCTTCATTTTGGTATTCTATTCATCATCTGTTGCACAGTGCCTTACGTTATTATAGTTCCTCAACAGAAATATATTGAAAAAATTAACTTGATCATGTTTCAAGAGTAGGACAAGCAGTCACAAGCAAAAATTACAGAGTATATATAATGACCTGGATTCTCAAGCATCCAATTTTTACTACTTAACATAAGAACTATTATTCAACTCAGGAATAAATATGACCAAAGCACTCAGACAAAAGATAATTGCCTAAAATTTTGACAATTGTGAAGGAATTGCTTAATGCATTCAAAATAAAAGGGATTCTTTCTGCCAAAGTCTCTAATGAGAAAAGCCCGAAACTCATTTGTGTAGCTTCTATAAATAGGAAGAGTGAAAGAAAGTCATTGGGGTAATAGAAGCTGACATACCATCTATCACAAGAACCTTTATTTTTAAAGTTTTACTTCATTCATGTTACTCCCTTTTAATTAAGTTTTCTTTAAGAAGAAAAATGAGGGAGAGTAAACCTGGGATTCAGTCATAAAGGAATGGCAAACATTGTGAAGGCTCGGCTGGGAGGATATTCAGCAAGCTAGGAAAGGAGTTAACCCTCTCTCCATTTTAAATACAGCTGGGCCTGAGAAAGCCCAGGTTCACTTCCTTGGGCTTACACTCAGGTAACATCCTCTTGCTATTTCATCACTCTTCAGTTTACTGTCTGCATTCATGTCAGTGATTCATTTAACCACTTTATCAAGAACTCACTGCTTGCCTTGCACAATGCTCAGAGCTGGGACAATATGGATGAAAAAGACAATATCGCAGTCCTCAAAGAGGAAAGAGAAGGGGTGAGGAAAGGAGTCTGTCAATGTCACTATTCAGAGCACCTACCCATGTGACAAGCAAGCACTTACATTAACGACAGCTAAAAACAGAAGTTAGGTACTAGGCTAGGTTGCCTGTGGTCAGTCTGGCACACATCTCCACCATGACCACAGCCATCTTACTTACTCTGAGGCTGGAAATCCCATTTCCTGGAACTCTCTTCCTTGTATAATCCCATGTCAGTAACCTCATTTGAAACAGATACGGAGAGTAAAGGTCACTTGGAAGTCCTGGGACTCTCTGATGCTTGGCTTTTTCAAATGCTGCAGCCTGTAGACCTTTCCATTGACTTCCATATCACAGTCCTGGCCGGCTTTGCTGACTTCCCCACAAATTCATTTTTCCACCAGCTCATCAAGGCTCTTCAGGCTGAGATCTTCACTGTCAAGTTCTCTGACCTAATGCCAGCTCCCACTTGCTCAGTGCTTCAGGGTAAATATTTCATTGACCATTTCTCTGAGGTTCAGCAGAGCTCCCCCAACCTATGGTGACAGCTTCCTTAACATCCACATTAGCCCCTAATTCTCCACAGAGACTTTTCATTTTCCTGACCAAACTCTTAGTCACTAAGCTGCTGGAAGCGTGAGGAGCCTCTGATTCTGGCACAGGAGAAGAGCTAGTCATTTCATCTAAAAAGGCAGCACAATGAAGTAGTTAAAACTAAGTCTGACTTATGACTTACAAGCTGTGTGTTTTTAGGCAGTTAGTTATTTAAACTCTGCCTCAGTTCCTCAGCAATAAGGAATTGATATTAGTAACTACTTCATGGGGTAGTTATGACAAATAGGTTAATACTAAATAACAGATAAAGGTAAATAAAATATGTTTTTCATACTTATCCTTCTTTAGACTCAGTCCTCCTATTTGTGTCCAATAATAAAAATAGAGAATAATGGGTACTGAAATACTGGAGATGGGGTACTTGTGAGCCAATCTAAGAAGATGATAGTCATATCTCCAGAGCAGGAAACAATACATGAAAAAGTTTCTGAAACCAGATGATTTCCTCTTTTACTTAGTGAATATTTGTTTCTTTAATTATTCCCACATGACTTATCCATATGGATCATTGATTATTTCTTTCTTAATTTTTTGACAAATATACCAACAAAAGTATCAGATCATCAAAGTTCAAAATATGTGCCCTTGTATTAATGGTAGATTTGAAGCATGTGAATTTGGGTTGGGACAGGGGTATGCTCACAGGAAACTCAAAGGAGATTTAATTTTGTTTTATATTTTTTACAACTAAAAATTATTCACACATTACTTTTATAGTAATAATTTAAAAATAGTTCTAACATTTGGAATAATAAACTGCCAAAAAATTGGCAATTATTATTGCCAAATAATTAAATATAATATTAAAATATGATCAGATGTTATCTCCAGGTTTGTATAAGAGGGTACATATTTTCTGCCCTAGCTGGTGTTACTTAGTGGTTGGAATACAGACCCATGTGCTGTGGGGTCAAGGGCACATATCTGGGTGCAGGTTCAATCCCAGACCCTGGTCAGGGCATGTGCAGGAAGCAACCAATGGATATGTCTTTTCTGCATTGATGTTTTTTATTTCTCTCTCTCCCCTTCACTCCCTCCTTACCAAGATCTCAAAAAATCTAAGGAAAAAATATTCTCAGATGAAGATTAACAAATATATATATATATTTGTTATATATATATATATATATATAGAGAGAGAGAGAGAGAGAGAGAGAGAGAAAGTATAATATTTTCATTTTTACCCTTAGAAATAGGTCTTTTAACCCATTACTTTTAAACATCTAATTTTTGGTGCTATAATTTTTTTCAAGTAATGTTTCTGGATAATCTTTTTATCACCTTCAAGTAGAAAAAAAATTTAAGAGAAAAATGTAATTCTGGGACTACTCACTTTGAAGAGCACCTACATCTTATGGAATTGGATGTCTCAAAATATATTGTATTCATTCAGGTTTCTATAAATCCTTATTAAGGAAACCAGAGTAAAATGAAATGAAAATGGACTTTCCTCAGTATCCAAATAATAAGAATATAGTAAGGCTTACTGTAGTCTATTCTCCATTGTACTCTCTGGCCATGATAAATGGAAATTGCCTGTCAGCAGGAAGAACTGGATGCCATTCTTCTAATAGCAGCCTTGGTTGGCACAAAAGAGGCATTGGAGCACAAAGATTGACTCTGTGGACCCATCTCTCAACAATAATCAAAGCACATGATCAAATAAAAAAGATATTCGCTGCTTAATCAAAAGGCTGAGATTCAATAAGCTAAATATTTTAGATAAATTTGGAGTGACTACTTAGGAAAGAAAAAAATAGGGACAGAAAACCATGAACTTTTTCAATTTCACTCAATACAAAAACACACACTCTTCCCGCCCCCCCCCCACCCGCCCCCCGCCACATACACACAGCAGGTTTCACAGTATTCACAATTTTGAGGAAGCTAAAGCAAACCAACATAGAACAACAGAAAAAACATCTACTTGTGGCTCATCTAAATGCATGCTGTCAGTGTACTTATTGATTTGCTGCTTCTAAATGTTTTCTTTTCTTTTTGTTTGATTTTTTTTTTAACATCAGTTTCCTCTAGGTAGAATACCTTCAAACATTTTATTAACTTCAACACTACTGCACTAAGATTGACAGGAGTGATGCTGATGCTCTTAAGCAAACTTGAAAAGGAAAACTGCTCACACTCAAGAGTACAAAGAAAAAGGGGGTTGAATCTATATTTAATGTGAATGACCTCAGTTATAGGAGACAGTAAGTTGACATGTGCCTGCATTCCCATGACACTATGCTGTGGAAATACACATGAACATTCTGCTGTCAGATCAGAACACCACATTCCCAACTATGCTACATAATAACCAAATGCTTTACAACTCTATTTGTACCTCGCCTAAATGTTCTGCAGACCTCAGTAAAGACATGCATTCTTAATCAGGCTATCTGAATCCTATTCCTATTTGCTTACTCTCTATAAGATCACAGGTAAATTATTCAGGCTTTCTGTTTTTTAGTATGATTTTGAGTAAAATACAGGTTATAATAGTTAAATACTAACTTATTTTTTTAAAGAGAATAGAGCAAAGAACTAAAATGGCGGCATAGGTAAACCCTTATACTAGCCACCTCCCACACCACATCAAAATTACAACTAAAATAGAAAACAACCATCATTCAGAACCACCTGAAAACTGGCTGAATGGAAGTCCTACAACCAGAGAAGTAAAGAAGAAAGCATATTAAGACTGGTAGGAGGTATGAAGGCACAGAACCGGCTGCTCCAGCACCCAAGTGTGTTGTTTCTTTAATCTGGAAGGAGGTCGTCCCTGTGGAGGCTGCCTTGAGAGACAAGGGGTCCCAGCCCCACACCAGACCCCCAGCTCAGGCTTCCAGAGATGGGAAGAGAAGTCCCCATAACTTCTGGCCTTAAAAACCAGCAGGGATTGTGGCTCAGTGACATAGAGGCTGCTGGAATCCCAGGTGTCCCTCTGAAAGGGCGACTGCACAAACTTACACGGTCCAGTTTCTTCCAAGCTCAAGCTCAGCGGACCCAGACACATACTGGGAGGTACTGGATTGTCTGGCACCAGGGAAGGAACTCAGGGGCAGCTTTCTCCCAGACAGAGGTGCTTGCAAGGGCTGTAGTTCCTGAGCTAGGACCTCCCCTCTCCCAGGATTGACTGGCAGCCATAACAGTCTGGAACACACTATTTGTTCAGACCTAGGGATTCCCTGACCCCACCCCATCCAATTTGCAGCCCCACCAAGCTATTTGTAGTTGCTTTTCCATATGAATGACCCGTCCTGGTCCAGGTTTCAGACTTCGCTGAAATCCCTTAAATAAGCTGCAGCTGGTGACAGCATGTCCCAAACCTATCAATAAAAGACCCAAGACCCAGAACTAGCACTAGCCTGCCTTGCTTCAGAGCTGGGCCTGGCCTCCAGCACAGGAACTCTCCCACTGTAGTTGCAGCAGGTTATCACAGCCAATTGGCCTACAGGTCAACTCCTCCTCAGGATGCCAACAGGAATCCAGGCTCAACTACAAAACTATTAGCACAGCCCACAGGTCACCTACTGCACAAGGCCACTCTACCAATCCCAGGAAACATAAAATTCTACCTAATACATAGAAACAAACACAGGGAAGAGACCAAATTATATAAATACATATATTTATAATATATATAATATATAAATAGATGTTCAACGTCATTAGCATTGAGGGAAATGCAAAATAAAGCAATGATATACTATCTTATATGTATAACATTAAAGAACATTAAAACAGCGGACAAAACAAGTTTGAGAGCAATAGTAACATTATATATGACTGGTATGAGTGTAAACTGGTTTGGGAAACAATGGAATTATCTTACAAAACTGAAGGGGCAAATATCCTATAGTTAAACAAAGCCATAACTCCTTGTTACCATGCTGCAGGAGACATTTACAAAAATACTCAAATACTTTTTTCTATTTATAAAAGAAAGATGCAAGCAGCAAAACTGACAATCTACAGAACAAAAAATAAAATAAATAATGATCTATTCTTTCAAAATAGAAAATAAATGACCAGCATGTATGAATCAAATCAATATATTGTTGGTCAAAGTATCAATAACAAAAGAAAAAAGTATGACTCTATTCGTACAAAATTCAAAACCAGAAAAACCATTTATTATTTATGAATACATACATTTGGAGTGTAATTTTAAAAAAATAGATGAGAAATATAAATTTGAGGAAGGGGGTGACTTCTGGGCTAAATGGATAGGAATGTGATTACCCAGGAATTCACAGTGGACTCCAAATGCATTAGTAATGCACTATTTTTGAAGTTGCTTGGTAAGTTCATTATATTAATAACAGGTGTTCATTATTATTATTATGCTTTAGGTGGAATATATAAACTATAAATTCTCAGGTATGGTATATTTCATACTGTAAAACAATACGGTCCTAAGAATGACCAATAGCAATATACATGTTTCTTTCTTTGGCTCCTATGTATATGTTCTTTCTTTCTCACCTCTTCAGTTTTGGCCTCAGAATTTTGTGATGATTACAATAAATAGGGAATAAATTACCGTGTTTCTTATTGGAATCTTCTTGGGTTCTGGAGGCATATCCTGTGGAACAAATTTCACTGGTTCCTTAATCTGCCTCCTTGATCGTTTGGTCCCATCTGGTAAAGTTTCCATGGCCATCTCTGCTTCCATGTCACTGCTCCCAGCCTGGTCACATTCTGAGCACTGCCTATATAAAGAAAAAATATAAGTTCATACATTTATTTTTACCTCCTAGTGTTAACATTGGTTTCTATAAATATAAAATTCAGAATATATAAAAACATACCTTGTGAAGAATATATAAAAATAGACATTGGTATATGTGACCACAGGGTATACAATGACTATACATACATACAGAAAGGTATATATATTCCAGTAAGAATGGCAACAGTATATATATACTTAAGGTAATTCCATGTACCCCTATAAATGTTATAAGAACACTAGAAGCCCAGCGTACAAAATCACGAGGCCCCACCCACCCATGGCCTCAGCGTGCTCACAACCCCACCACACTCGCCGCTCTGCCCACCCATTTCAGTCTTGGGTTGTTACAGCATTAGGGCCACAGGCCTTTTTAAATATAGACTAGAGGCCTGGTGCACAAAAATTTGTGCGGGGGGGGGGGGCCTCAGCCCAGCCTGTGCCCTCTCTCAGTCTGGGACCCCTTGGGGGATGTCCACCTTCTGGCGTGCCTGGCCAGCCTGGGTGAGGGGCTGATAGCTGTTTGCAGGCTGTCCAAGCCCCCCAGTGGATAACCCTCACCCCATGGAGGTGTGGCCAGCCTGGGTGAGGGGCTGAGGGCCGTTTTCAGGCTGCCCACAGTCCCTTCAGGGTTTGGGTCCCTACTGGGGTGCCTGAGCAGCCTGGGTGAGGGGCTGAGGGCCATTTTCAGGCTGCCCACAGCTCCCATTGACCCAATGTCAATGGGAGGAAGGCTGGCTGGAATCAAGTTTCTGGGGTTTATTTATCTTCTGTAATTGAAACTTTTTTGCCTTGAGCAGAGGCCCGGCCAGCCTAGGCAGACAGTTTCAACTCCACTGCTGGTGCAACAGAAGCCTCCTGTTTGCTCTAGCTCCATGGCTGCCAGCCACATCTTGGCTGGGTTAATTTGCATACAGGCGCTCTGATTGGCTGGTGGGCATGGCTTGGCTGGTAGGCATGGCTTAGGTGTCTAGGAGTGATGGTTAATTTGCATATGACTCTTTTATTAGATTAGATATGTAATAATGCTGCATGTTTAAGTGAAGGAGTTAACATAAGAAATTCAGCATTAATCAAAAATGTTTCCCTTTGAAAAATCATGACTTTTCCTTAAGTGACATGTACTGTATTACCTGAAAACCACTCTTTTATTGACCCTGACTCTACTCCTGTTATAGCAATCATATCCCTTAATCTTAATGATAAGCCATGATGACTGTACCAACTAAAAAACTCTGTAGAAATTGATCCTAAAAAGTGTTGAAAAAATGAATGGGTCTTTTTATTAGTGACCCATATCATTTATGAAAGAGGAAATATAAAAACTTACTCATTAAAGTAATTTAATAATTCTTTTTTATCATTTATTTATTTTATTTTATTTTTTCTTTATTGCTAATTTAATAATTCTTAAGCATTTTTAAAAATATGGGGATGGGGAGAAGATGGCAGAGTAGCATGCAACAGGAAGCTGTTTCCCTAGCTGGAATATAATTGCATTAGCCAAATCTATCTGATGTAACTATTTGGGAACTCTGGAATCTATTGAAGACTTGCAACTTCCAGGGAAAGGCTTGCACCGGCAAACTGTTGTTAATTTCAGTCAACTTCAGCTCTTGCCTAGTAGCAGCTAGCCCAATGCCTATCCAAAGCCACATGGCAGGCAGTTGTGCACATATTCCTGCACTAACTTACACACAATAGTTAATTAGGACCCAAGGTGGGGAAAACAAACCCTAACTTCAAATACTGGGTTCTATGATCACTACTTTTGATCATAGAAGCATAGTTAAAGAGGTGGGTGATCTCCCTCTATTACTGCAAGATACTCCCCCTCAGTCTGAAGTGATTTCCAGAACTTAAAAGACTGGCATCTTGTATCCCTCCACCTTCATTTTTTTCTTCTTCCCCTTTTGGGAACCATACATTAAAGACATGTCATTCAAAAATAAGTACAAAATAAAAATTAGAAAGTGACCATGCTTGCCTAGGGAAAAGCTCAGAAAAGACATAAGACTATAAGTTTATACCTCAGGCAGACACAGCCCACTATAATCCTATATAATAATCCTATATAATAAAAGGCTAATATGCAAATTGTACCCTCGACTAGGAGTTCAATCAGAGGGCAGGGCCGTCTGGCCAACCTCCTGTGTCCCTTATCCCCCCACCCCCCACCACGCCAGGTGGGCCTGCCGGACCCTACCCATGCACAAATTCATGCACTGGGCCTCTACTAATAAATAATAACAAAACAGCAAAACCTGGAAATAGAGGAGAATTTCATTTCCAGAGTTCAGACATTATTAAATTTAAATATCCAGTTTTTGACCAAAAAAAAACAAACCTTGCAAAGAAAGGCAGAAGTACAGCCCATTTAAGGAACAAAAATTAAGTAAACAGAAACTGTGTCAGGATACTTGATGGCAGATCTATAAGACAGACTTTAAAACAACTGTTATAAAGATGCTTACTAAGGTAAGGAAGTTGTGGAGAAAGTCTGGAAAACAATGTATGAACAAAACGGAAATATCAATAAAGAGAAAGCCAAAAAAATAAAGCAAAAAGAAATCTGGGGCTGAAAAGTACAACAATTGAAATGAAAAATTCACTTTTCGTGGGAAATAAGGCAGTGTTCAGCAGGCATAAGAATCAGTGGGAATTATCAAATATGTCGAGCACAAAGAAAAAGGCTGAAGAAAAGAGCAGAGCCTCAGAGACATGTGTGACATCGGCAGGCGGACCAACATTTGCATTGTGGAAGTCCCAGAAGGAGAAGAGAGCAAGGGACAGAGGGAATGTTTGAAGAAATTACTGAAAATTCAAATTTGATGGAACTACATGAGTATAAACGTCTAAGAACCTCAGTGAACACCAAGTTAGATAAACTCAGAACCCCATACTAAGACACATTATCATTAAATTTTGCAAAGAAAAGAACAGAGAGACTCTTGAAAGCAAAAAGAGAAATTCAGAATCGTCACACAGAATCCTCAATAAAATTATCAGTAGATTTCTTACCAGAAACTTTGGAGGTCAGAAGGCACTGGGTCCATGCTGAAGGAACTTGTCAATGAGGGAATTTAGTCCCCTATGGGCCTCTGTCATTTTGGGGATATCCAGCCATTTCTTTCAGTTTAATTTATACAGGGGGTACCTGGGTGGCCCTTCCAAGTAGTACCTTCTCCCAGACTATTGGGTTGACAGTGGACTATACATGGGATGGGATGGAATCTAACTGAGGGTTGGATGAGTCTTGGTTACAGAGTGGCCATTTTCCTGGGTTAAACTAAGAAATTGGGTATTAATACCATTGGCCATCATTAAACCACTTCGCATTAAGGGAACAGGACATCCTGGCATTACCAGGAATTGTTGAGAAACTAAACAATCTTAAAGGTGGCAGCTGAGAGGTGGGTTAAAGTATTGTTTTTTAGGCTGCCTGTCTTCCCTTATATTGGTACAAGTCAAGGATGTCAAGGGTCTCATATGTTCTGTTAAGACTGAGTAGGTGAGTAGTGTCAATTTTAAAATTAACCTTTCACCTGCTATGACAAGTCACCTGGGGTTCTTTTATAGTCACAAGATATCTTTCATGCGGAACCATCAGTTGGCCCTTTTTAGTCTTTTTCAGGTAGGACTATTATGGGTTCTGGAGACCCTCTCTCCCTTTGGAGCTGCAGACAGTCCCTTTCTTAATGTCCTGGCTGGTTGCAAAGAGAGTAAAACCTGGGGGGCTTGGTCTTGAGGAGTGGAAGCCAAGGTCCCAGCTTCTGGGGACATTGTTTGCTTCAATGACCCAGCTCTTTCATCTAAAGTTACCCCATAAACTCTCACCTACTAAAACCAGAGCTTGCAGACAAGTTCATAACCCCACTTAAGGAGTGAACTACATATCTCCATGTCCAAGATCATGGCTTAAGCACCCTGGCCCTAGAGACTAATAAAATGGCTTTCATTTTAGAAACTCACTTAGGATACATATTAATACTGCTGGCATTCCAATAAGATATAGCAGTATCTTCTTAAAATCAAAGCATTTGAGAAATCTAATCTAATAAAAGAGTAATATGCAAATTAACCATCTCTCCAGGATGTCTACGCCGCGCCCACCAGCCAAGCCATGCCCACCAGCCAATCAGAGCAGCTGTATGCTAATTAACCCAGCCAAGATGGAGGCCGGCATTCACGAAGCTAGAGTAAATAGCAGGCTTCCGTTACAACTGCCTGCCTAGGCTGGCTGAGCCTCTGCTCACAGTAACAATGTTTCAATTATAGAAGCCACGGAGCTGAAACAAACAGGAGGCTTCCTTACCTACTTAGGTCTCAGCTCAAAGCAACAGGGTTTCAATTATAGAAGATAAATAAACCCCAGAAACCTGATTCCAGCTAGCCTGGCTGGGACCTTGGGTAAATGGGAGCTGTGGGCAGCCTGAAAGCCTGAAAATGGCCCTCAGCCTCTCACCCAGGCTGCCCAGGCACCCCAGTAGGGGCCCAAACCCTGAAGGGAATGTGGGCAGCCTGAAAACAGCCCTCAGGCCCTCACCCAGGCCCTCACCCAGGCTGGCCAGGCACACCAGCAGGTGGACATCCCCTGAGGGGTCCCAGACTGCGAGAGGGCACAAGCCAGGCTGAGGGACGCACAAATATTTGTGCACCAGGCCCCTAGTTCTTATTATAAAATAAAAGAGAATTATAAACACATTAGACAGAATTCATGCTTTAAGAATCTACTAAAATACCAGAACAGTCTCCATTAACTTAAAATTAATTTCTCAAAAAAAAGCTATTACTGTGTTATTCATATACTATTATAAACATGTATGTCAGAGCATTTTTATCATAAAAATAGAAAACAATAAAAATGTGAGGTTATGAATATGTTAATTATCTTGGATGTGATGATTATTTTACAATCAAATCAATTAAGTTGTATACCTTAAAGTATATATTCCATTTTTGTTGATTATACCTCAATAGAGTTGAATAAAATACTTACGAAAGTATCAATTTTAAAATGTGCCACACACTTTATTATGAAGCAATATAACACATCATCTTACACTGTTGAAATGAAGCCAACCCAATTCTAACATCTACATTCTCTCCATTATACTTACCAATAACTGTTTTTGGTCTTTCTTGGCATCCTTGTAAGAGGAGGATCCAGACATCCAAGATGGTAATGGAGTTTACATGTATCACACAGCAAAAGAAGATGCTGATCATGATTCTTCTTACAAATACCACAACTTTGAATAGAGGTAGCAAATAAAGTATTAAAATAATAATTATCATAGTGGAACAGTTAATTGATAGCAATTTTTTTAAATTTCAAAATTTTGTACTGATTAATTTATTTCTTTTGTTGAAGTGAAATATTTTTTCAAAATAAAACTTTTTGTAAGGTCAATAACTATTAATTTTAAATACTTTTGAGAATATAGAAAAATAGCATGGATCTAGTATAAATTTAAGTAGTGCTAGAGACAAACCTTTTGGAGCATAGCATATAGGAGATATTTATTCTCAACATCTTTATCTTAATTTTAATTATCACTTAAAACCCATTTAACATTAGCTAAATGTTTCTTTAAAAACATACATTATTAAACAAAACTTTTAAATTTTCTACCTCTCTAAAACTACAAAGGAAGAATCATTACAAACAAATTTCAGTTTCTTTCGTACCATTAATTATAAATCTTTCAAAGAGCCTCCAACATGTAAATAAGGTACATATCTTCTATAATAAAAGCGAAACATGCAAATGTGACCGTTACCACCAGCCAATCAGAGCGGCTGTATGCAAATTAACCCAGCCAAGATGGAGGCCAACAGCCAATCAGAGCATCTGTATGCAAATTAACCCAGCCAAGATGGAGGCCAACAGCCACGGAACTTGAGCAAACCAAAGGGTTCTGTTGCAACTGCCTGCCTATGCTGGCAGTTGGAAGTGGCACCAGGGCACCAGGGCACCAGGAAGTGGGAAAGCAAGGTGGCGGGCCGGGGAGTGGGTAAGAGGTGGCAGGGGGTCGGCGGCCTGCTTGGTG
>PVJC01025051.1:0-25024 GCA_004026665.1 Murina feae | reverse complement strand
CTTGCTCTTTCTCTTCTTCTGGCACCCCTATAATTCTGATGTTGTTGCGCTTGAAGTTGTCCCAGAGACTCCTTACACTATCTTCATACTTTTTGATCCTTTTTCTTTTTTCTTCTTTTCTTTTTTCTTTTTGCTTGTCCCGCTGGGTGGGTTTTGCTTCTTCATATTTCATATCTTTGACTTGCTTCTTGCGATCCTCAGGCAATAGCAATAGCCTTCTTACTCTTCCATACCTCCAGCCTCCCCTGATTCCCTTGACTTTTGGATCACTCCCAGGGCATTCTTTCTAAAGCATACTTCTTCTTAAAATATTTCAGTAATGTTTTTTAACATTATTACATTTATTGGGGAAACTTCAATTAATAAAATTATCTAGGTTTAAAGTACATCATATTCTGTGATACATTATTTGTATATTGCATTGTGGGTTTACCACCTTAAGTTAACAACTTTTTATTATCTTGTCACAAGAAAAATTTTCTTAGCCTTGGTATTCAAGGCACTTCAAATTTCTAGCTTTACATACCTAACCATCACCTAAACTCAGAACACTGGTACTTATTATTGAGAGGAACTGAATGTTGTATTAAGGGAGCAAGTTTTGAAGATAGGCAGTCTGGGTTCATCTCCTTTAGTCCCAGACTCAGACTTTGGAAAAATGGGAAAGTAAGTCTCTACCTTATGCCTTTTGATGATTTGTTTAGGTAACATGTAAATCCTCCTAGACTATAAGCTTCATGGGGGCAGAAACTAAATTTGTTTTATCCCATACTGAATCCATATCCCACATATGTAGTAGATACTGAATTTATATCCTCTGAATAATTGTTTAATTATCTACTATCTACCTGGTACTTGTCTAAATTCTGAGAATACTATAGTCATTATTCAACAAATGTGTGTGTGTGTGTGTGTGTGTGTATATATATATATCTTAATTAATAAAAGTGTAATATTTAAATTGACCATTTCTTCGGGATGCCCAACAGCCAATCAGAGCGACTGTATGCAATTTAGCCCAGCCAACATGGCGGCCGCCACTCACGGAATAAACGGCAGCTTCCATTGCAGCAGGAGTGAAAGTGAAACTGTCTGCAAGCTGGCTTGTTTATCCTTGCCTGAAAGCAAAACATGTTTGCAACAATGTATAAATCATAGAATCCTCGGGAGCTGAAGGAAACAGCAGGCCGGGCCTCACCACTAGGTAACATTGTTTTATTATAGACGCCGCGAGCTGAAGCAGAAAGGAGGCTTCTTATTAGGCGTCACCTTAAAGGAACAGCATCAATTATAGAAGATAAACAAACCCCACAAACCTGCGTCCAGCCAGCCTTGCTGGGACATTGGGTCAATGGGAGCTGTGGGCAGCCTTAAAGCCTGAAAGCACCAATCAGCCCATCACCCACACTGGCCACAACCCAATGGGGTGAGGGACATTCCTGTGGGGCTTGGCCAGCCTGGAGACAGCCATCAGCCCCTCACCCAGGCTGGTCAGGCACATCATCAGGTGGACATCCCCTGAAAGGTCACAGACTGTGAGAGGGCACAGGCCAGGCTGAGGGACCTCCCGAGTGCACAGAGCGGCTGCAGGGCAGAACAGCGCAGGACCCAGGACCTGTGAGTGGGAAAGAGGCGGCAGGGTTGGCAGCTGCTCGGCGGCTCCCCAGGCTCTTTGTGGGGCACTGGGGAGTGGGAAAGCAAGCTCTTGGGGGCTGGGGGCCTGCTTGGCGGCTTCCCAGGTACCTTCCAGGGATCAGGGAGCAGGAAAAGGCTGGCCTGACCATGAGGTGAGGTTTTCCCTGCTTTCTGGTGGCTGGAGGAAGATGGGCGGTAGGCAAGCTTGGGAGGCAGGCAGCACCCAGCCCTGGCCACAGCTCAAAAAAGAGAACAACGTGCAGGGGAGGGCAAGAGTCTGAGAGATCAACATAGAGAGGATGCCTGCTCCAAGCCTCGACAATGTGCCTGGGGACAGGCCCCCAGCAGGTAGACACACACAGGAGGACTGCTCTGAGCCTCAGATGTGGCTGGGGGCAGGTCCCCAGTGGCGACACACACATACACACACACACACACACAAAAGGCGCCTGGCAGACTGGGGCCATCATAGGACATCCACTGAGGGGTTCCAGACTGTGAGAGGGGGCAGGCTGAGCTGAGGGACCCCTACCCTCCCCCCATGCATGAATTTCGTGTACCGGGCCCCTAGTATATATATAAAATATAATAAAAGAGTAATATGCAAAGTGACCCAACTAAGATGGCGGTGGCCACAGAGCTGGAGTTGCCCCAGGCAATGGAGGAAGCCAGGCCCCTGTGGGCCCTGAGCTCTACTCAAGGCTACAAAGTTTCAATTATAGAAGATAAACAAACCCCAGATTTCTGCTGGGCTTGGACCTTGGGTTGCCAGGGGCAACCCAGGCTTTCAGCAGGGGACCAAGGCAACAAAATTTCAATTATAGAAGTTAAATAAATCCCAGATACCTGCTTCCAGCCAGTCACCCCAGTAGGGACCTAAACCCTGAAGGGGCTGTGGGCAGCCTGAAGTGGCCCTCTGCCCCTCACCCAGGCTGGCCAAGCACCCAGTGGGGACCCGAACCTTGAATGGCTGTGGGCAACCTGAAATGGCCCTGTACCCCTCACCCAGACTGCCAGGCACACCAGCAGGTGGACATCCCCTGAGGGGTCCCAGACTGCAAGAGGGCACAGGCCGGGCTGAGGGACCCCCTCGAGTGCACAAATTTTTGTGCACCGGGTCTCTAGTGTGTGTGTGTGTGTGTGTGTGTGTGTGTGTGTGTATTACGACTTTTAACATTAAAATAAGGTCATATACAGGAGTGTGATTTTGTGGTCCAGGAAAAATTCTCTGAGGAAGTCACATATAAACTGAGATCTAAATATTGGGAAACAAAAGTCATGTAAAACCAGAAGGTGTGGGAATATTATAGGTAAAAGGAATCTAAAGTGAAGAGGCTTTGAAGTAGGTGTGTTCAAAAGAGAGAGAAGATCAGGACAGCTAGGTCATCATGGCAGTGGTCATGATGAGAATAATATAGTACAGACTGAGTTGAAATGAATAACAAGGGCCCTTTGGCTAGGCTAAGATGAAATTGTACATTAAGTGTAATAGGAAGCCACTGGAACTTTTAACCCGGAGGAATAATCACAGTCTCCTGGACAGTTGAGTAGAAAATTGATTTTATGGGAAAAGAATAAAGCAAGGAAATGGTTAAGAGCTCATATTGTAATCCATATGAGAGATCATGGTGGCTTGTCTTTGATACAATGAAAACAGAGAGAAAAGAAGATTTAGAATATAGTTTGGAGGAAGTAGAAGCATAGGAATGAGAAGAGTCAAGGATTATTTCATTTAGGGTCACAGTATGTCTTTTATGGACCCTAGACACTTTCACCTTTGTGGCCCTTCCCCCAAGAAAATACTATTAAAAATTATATTTAATGAGTGCATTTTTTTAAAAAAAATGAATGTAATCTAGGCTGGATTATATTACTTTTTCTTCTGATTGTAAAAGAAATTAAAACACTGTGGTAGGTCCTTCAAAGTATTCTGGGCTCTAAGCACTGTGCCTAATGGATAAATTGACCCTGGTTTTATTTCTTTTTATTTTTAACATAAAAATACAAATTTTAGTAGAATACATTTGAAAATAGAAATGCCTTAATGTATATTAGCTAAATTGTTATTTATTATTATTATTATTATTATTATTATATACTGGATATGTCCTGTTTCCAAACCTCTGTGAATTTTCTCATGTTGCCTCTTTAATTCTTCTTTACCTGTTAAAAGCTCATCCATCTTTCAATGCCCAGATCAAACGTCTGTTTCCTTAAGTCTTTCCTGATTTCTCAACTGGAATTGACCTTTCTTTGCCTCCCTAAGTCCATACTGACATCTCTCTCATGGCTCTAATTAGAGTCTGCATTTTATTTATACTAATTTATACACTTCTCTCCCTTACAAGCTTTTGAGCTCCTTTTAGTGCTTAGTGATATATCTTACACCATGGTTGTATCTCTTACTGTGCCTAGCCACGTGTCTTGCATAAAGTAAGGTCTCAACAAATATTTGTGGACTTGAATATCAAAGAAAATAGCCAGTCAGCCAAATAGTATCACCCGACCTGTTGGGGCAAAACTGGTCTCCAGTATTGCTGCCTGGGATTACTTTGAGACCATCTATTAAGCAACAAAATGCTAAAAAGAGGAATAACAACTTCATGCGAACATCCATCCAAAACACCACCTGGAGGGCAGACAGGGACTTGTACCTTGTTGACTCACAGAACCATAAATCAAGAGTTTTGGCTAATTTCCCATCATGGTTAATGATGACTATGATCCAGATAAAGATTCTGATTACATATAAAAAGGAAATTAGATCCTGAGTAAACGGAAACATTATTCATTTAAATAGCATTTGTCCTAATATTTTATGCCAGACACTGTGTTTGGCACTTCGGAAAATGCATATATTCTGTTTTCTAGATGCTCATTTATGAACAACTTGGAATCATGCTTAAAGACACAATATTAATGTGTGTCCAAGTTGTTTAATAACCCATTGAAATTTTTTCCAGATTAGATTAAGTGGTAGGAAAAAATACTTGAAAAGGATACACACAAACACACTCATGCACACACACACACGCTTCAGATGTGACCTGCTTCAACAAGCTACTCTTGAAAACATAATTTATAACTTTCTTTGTAGTCATACCTCATTTACTCTTTGCAGTACTTTGAAAACCGATCTTTTCCTTAGCTATGCTGAGTTTGCATGTAACTGGACACATCAAAACATCCATATTTTTCTTACATGCCACGTGAAAGTGACAACATCCTTTCTTTGTGGTTTTGGTTAACATCTACACGTTCTTCCCAAAACACTACCAGAGAATGTTATTTCCTGATGGGAATGCAACGATATGCTTCACATGTGACATGCGCTACTGAGGATGTGGCCCAAGAAAATCAGAAAGCCCACTGTGAAAGCAGTCAGTTATTTTCAATATGAAATTGCACCCACTGCCTGGATTTGTCACCTCTCTGCTACAGTGTGCAAGGATCCGTCCTTTTTCACTCCAAGTGGGGTTCTACCAGATATGCAACCATCCCAGCAGAAGGGATGATATGAAGATGCATAATTCTCCAACCTGGCACAACAATGATTTTAATGCACAGTCCAACCTCCCTTCCCACCCAATATTTCAAATTCATGTGACTGTCTCTTCTTTTTCACATATAGCTTCTTGTATCTAAAAACATTTGAAAGGAGGTGTGTTTCAGCACAGGAATAAAGGTCAGAGTCATTTTAGACGAGTCATGATGAGTGTTATACACCCATTATTCACTGAGCTCTTGCATGTAAAGTGATTAGCACATTGCTAATCTGATAGTTTATTTGATTTAATCATTAAAACAACTTTATAAAATTGACTCTATTATTCTCATTTAGAAACTGGCATCCAAGTTCTCATACCTGTAATAAGTGGGATGACCTGAAACATTAAGAAACATTTGTTGGGTCTCTAGGGAAATTCTTTAACCTTTCAGTGTCTCCATAACAAAAATCTGAAACAACCTAGAGTTTATAGCTATTGTGTGGCTCCAAGACACCCTTCTACTTGGGTCAATTGAGTAAAGCCTTTACTGCACTTGGTTTCATATTCAAATACTCTTTACTGTCTGAAAAACGGCCAACAATGAGCCTCCAAATCTGTGGCTATATACCAACATAGTACATTCTACATACTATACTAAGGATATATCTCCAAGAGGCTGTTTCAAAAACAAAGAGGCAGAGAGGTTAGACTGAAAAAGACCAACATCAGAAGATAAAAATTCACAAGTTTGAAATAGTAACTGAAATCTCAGACACTGAGGATTACCATGAGAATATCTGTGACTTTGAGGTGTGGTCCCCAAGATCTATTCACAGAGCTAACTTTACTAAAATATGAAGTAGAGGTATAACTTTAGCTATCCATTCTTGCCTCCTCTTTCTATGTCAGCATTTTCCTTTCTCCCAAATTATTATTACCGACAAGAGAGATTTCAATGGTGTATCACTTATACAAATATTTTCATTTTAAAAATGGACCACATGATAAGGCACTTTTGAAACAAAGGAATACATTTTTTAGCAGTGATATTTTATACTCATGGCTGGCATAGTGAGGACAAGGAGTTTTCCAGGGCCTTATAAATTACTACCTACTCAGACAATGCAGAAAAGCAGAGATGACTAGATTTTCTATGCTCTCTTTCTCCATAAATGGTCCTTAAGAAAGTTCTTAGACTCAGAAATTAATCAGCCACCATATCTTCATCTCCAGCCTTCAAACTCTCCTCCATATCTGACTTATATGTTTAACTTCCCACTATAAGCCTTTATTTATTACATAGACACATCCATATACAAAAACTGAATGCAATGTTTCTGCTCCTAAACTTGATACTCTTCTTGTTTCTCATCTTCTGAGCATGCCATAGAAGTCTTCAACTCTTCTTAGACTGTTGGAAGACTCAAACTAATGCTTTTCAGTTCAGCTCTTAAATTATACATATTGTTCCATCTTCATTGTCAAGTCTCTGAGTTAAGCCTTCATCGTGTCTTGCTTGAATTTCTAAAAAGCTCCCTATAAAATAAAATAAAATACTCCCTACATAATGTGCTGCCAAGTCTCTCTCCTTTGACCCATATCCCATATCACTATTAGACAATGTTTATAAAATAGAGCTGATCATATCACACTTCTGTTTGAAAATATTCTATAGTCCACATCAAAGTATGAACTGCTTCTTGTGAATCAAAGCCATTTAAAATCTGACCTCATTTATTTCCCTTTCTTAAATGGACACACTCTTTACTGCCTCAATAGTCCATAAAAATCAAATGTGACAAACTCTCCATTTTTTTCCTATAATTGAATTGAATTTATTTCTTGAGTGATGATTTTTCACTTTAAATGTCAAAGTAAACTCAATTACTTCTAGGATTTTTAAAAATTCCATATCAGTAATTTCTTAGTCACACTCAATTTAAACAGTAATATAATTTTAAATTTCTCCATCCTCAATTCCTTCAAAGTGTTCTCAGTTTCCCCCTCCTATTGGTCCTGATTCTAAACCTCTGGGGTATTCAATTATTCCCTTATGTTACTGTATGGTAAGCAGCACAGTTTTTTTGTTTTGTTTTTTTTGGGGGGGGGAGACTGTGTGGTCATGCTGACATCTGTAGTTCCACAACCTATCTATTTCTCAGCTGAGACGATGCCTAGTTTTTGTTTGGCAGGTGGCAACTGATCCATTTGGCATATTGACTCCTATTCAGCTTTCTGGCATCTAAATTCAAACAAAGATATAGCTAAATCTTCATTCACTCATGTATGTGATTCAAGCCCTCACTCTGCTCTAAGGTCCTCTGATTGTCTGGCATATTTATTTTCAAAGTCTCTTGGGGTCCATGGGAAATTGAGGATGTGATCTCCTGGTTATATATCCATGATTCCATGTCTCCTACCCTTTATACATCGGCTTAATCAATGGAGCTGCTGTACTGAAAAATGTTCCAAATAGGGAGCAGACAGCAAATCTACCCAAATCTCAGATCTCAATCTTATAGGCAAGTTTATTGAAGGAAAGGGCATAGAGCACACAGCCCTGTCATCATCTTTTCAAACTCTATCCCTCTCTTTTCTTTAAATAAAAAATAATTTCATTTATTGGATTATAATAGGAGAAAGGCAGAAAAGAAAAATTCTTGCTTTCATCTTCTTGCCAACCTTTGGGAGTGGAGATGGGAGTAAAAAATCTAGCATCTTCTATTTAAGGCTTCCACATTGAACACTAAAAAAAAATACTGAGAATGAAAGAATATTTCAATAAATAAAAAATATATATCCTATTATTTCATTGTAAGATATCTAGGAATATAATTATCTTAACTCTATTCTTCAAGATTGTTCATCTATTCTTGGCTGCTTGACTTTCATGTAATCATTACAATGGACTGATTATTTATAAACAGAAATTCTGCTATTTTAGTTGGAATTAAATTAATTGATAGGTCAATTTAAGAACACTTGACATATTTAAAATATTGAAACTTTCAGAACGTCTAATGAAAGAAACCAGGCAAAAGAGTATGTAATTATGACTCATTTATATGAAGTTTTAATAAAGCATACTTGCTTACTCACTAAACAATTTTCTAAGCCTGTCAAGCTCTTTCATTCTTCTAAGCTTTGCACATGTGATCTCACTCCTTCACCTCATGACACCCAGTCATCTTTCAAGACCCACTATGAATGTCACTTCCTTTGTGGAGTGAAGAACCAGACAGCTTTGAATACCTCAGTTTGATAGATTGCATCAATGGCACCAATTCTTCATCCCTTCTTGAGTGCTCATTATTTACCATGTGACCTTGTTCTGATTCTGGATCTGGTCATGAGACTTGCCTTAGCCAATAAGATGTTAGCAAATTTGATGTAAAAAGAGGCTTGAAGAGCACCTGCATTATTGGCTTTCTCCTCCCTTGACCTCTGCCATTACCATAAAAACATATCTGACTAGCCTTCTGAAAGATGAGAGACATATGGATCAGAGCCAAGTAGCCCAGTTGTTCCAGATGAGTTCTGCTTAGATCAGCCATCTGCCAGCAGACATTCAGACATATGAATGAGCCAGCCAAGACCAGCAAAGCTACCTAGAAGACCTGCAGCTAACTGATGCATGAGCCAGCCAAGTTGAAATTATCAGCTTCCTCCATATCATGAAGAATCATGAACTAAATGATTGCTTATTAATATATACGAATAACTTTTGTGACAGTAGATCATTAATATAACCCAGAACTCTTTTTGTCTAACTAATATTAACATTTCATGAACAAAGTTTGTTTTCCTGGGCCTTTATTTATTATTCTTTTAAAATGTGGATGATACCATTGGGTGCATCATACAGGGTCCTAGAATAAAATCTGACACAATAAAATTAGGATAATTGTATGATGCTTTTAGTAAAGAGATTATTTATAAGGGAATGTGCAGAGTATTTAAAAAATCATAAAATATAATGCAGTATTCCAGGCCAATTACTACGCTTAGGCCCAAAGGATCTAGGAGAGAGAGAAGTTATCAGTCTCTAGAAGGTAAAACTTATTGAAAAAGGCTACTTTGGTAGGAGTTGTAACTTTAATTGAAAGGAGGCAGCAAGTTTGAGGCAGCCTGCAGAGATTATCAAGGGGATTCACTATCTTGGTTTCATTCTTCTCCCTTTATCTAATCTTTGGCCAGGACCAAATCAAACCTAAAACCAAAAGTCATAGGTCTAGAGAGCTCTTTTATGTAATCCACATATGTCATTGTCTGGGGCAGAGAGAACAGTAAAGAAAAGAAAACAGAGAATGTGAAAGGGCAAGGAGAAAATGGCCATAAGAAATGGTCATAGTTTTATAAGGCCATGTATGAACCTGGCATGTCCTTTCTTGGAAGCACATTTCCATATGGTGGGGCATAGGGTAGGAGTTTTGGAGATAGTACTGCTAGAATCAGGCACCTTAAAATAGAGAAAGTGAGAAAATAGAGGCAAAGAGAAATATGTCTCAGGCTCATCCAAGGAAATGTCTTTTATATCCCTCTGGTCACATAGCTAGACAGGCTGCATGAGTAGACTCAAAAGCAAAAACTAAAAGAATATAACAGAATCCAAGTTCAAACCATCAGCTAGAACACTTTCTATAAACAGGTTATCTCTGGCCTGTCTCAGAACCCTATTAATCACCAGTTAGCCTGTCTTAGTCTCTTTGGGCTATCATAATAAAGTTGCAAAGTCTGGCGACTTATAAATAACAACAAAATTATTTCTCACAGTTTTGGAGTCAGGGAAGTCCAAGATCTAGGTGCCAACAGATTTGTTGCCTGGTTGAGGGCCCACTTCCTAGTTCATAGATGGCTATCTTTTTACTGTAACCTCCTGTGGCAGAAGGGACAAGGGATCTCTCTGGGGTCTCTTTTATAAGGCCACCATTTTCATTCATAAGGCCTCTACCCCTGTGACCTTATCACCTTCTAAAGATTCCACCTACAAACACCATCACATTTGGGATTGGGTTTTAAGATGAAATTGGGGAGACACAAACATTGAGTTTATAGCAGTGCCTTGAATTCAAGGTTGGCCAAAAGATAGAACTATGGCTCTAGACACCCCTTAAATAAGTACAGGTTTGCAACAGAAAAGATGAGATTAATTCTGTACCAACACAATCTAGTCTCTGAACCTTGGCTGCACTTTCTTAAGTACAAATCTCTAATCATCATTCTTCTTTCTGCATCCTTCACAATGTTTATAAACAAACATAGTACACCCATAGTAATTGATCAAATGTCATTTGAATGTTGAGTGATACGTTGAATAGAAATCAGGCTAGTGGTTTGATTCATTTCTTCCCACAACCTGTACAAGTCATCCCTAGTTTTTTGTCCCATTCTTTCAGTGATCATTTATTTGAAGTGATATGATAGTTAATAAAATAGAGGTGACAGTTAAGAGGTATGTCCATAAATCCTTTATCTACTTTTGAGATGAATATGAAACTATTATTAGGAACTGTAGTAAGTAGCAGCCAGTGTGTTGCTTATCAATTACAAAGGCCTATGATTCTTGTAGCAGAACTGTAAGGTATACTTTTGAGCATGCTGAACCATTTTGGGAAGGAGTCCAGTATTATGAAATCCTCTGAAATTATGCTGAAAAATCGTTTGAGTTTTTAATAATTGTGTATGTGAGTATATATGTGGATGGATGTGTGAGTGTGAGTGTGTGTGTGTGTGTATTGATCCTTTTCAAGAAAAAGACAAGTCCTTATAAACCTGGCCTTTATCACACACATTTATAGGCTCTTTTCAATATAAGAAATGATTCCAGAAATTAATTTGAACAAATGTTTCATTCCAGGAAAGACATTATGCAAATCTGTGTCTCTTCATTAGTTATCTCACCATGAAGAGACAATGCAGAGGCTAAGTGATTGCTCCCTTTTTAATGTTTTTTTGTGCAAATTCTTAGGGCTCTTCATACTAATGTCAGATCACTGTTCATTGTAATTTCCCATCAATTATAAAGATTTAAAAAGTGTACCCTGTCCCATTCAGCATAGAAATGTGAGGTAATGTGGGTTCTAAATTTGTGCTAATATATTATTTTTCAACAGTAAATTGCATTGTCATTGAGCATCAAGTTGCTGGGATCTTGGTGTTATGTGACATTTTGTACCAACACATATTTCAAATGTTCCAAGAGATGAGTCAGTGGTTACAAAAAATGGCCTATGTTTATTGTAAAGTAGTAGGACAGATTCAGAATTCTGTAATTGCTTTTCATTCCTTCCTGACAGTGCCAAAACCCTTTAAAGTCCTAAGTCAATGCCACCCCAAAAGTTTTTTTCTAATAGGTAGTGAGGAGGCTAGGGAATTTGGACACTTCCTCCCCAACTTAAACACTCTTGCTCCTAAGATCCTATTGTAAGTCAGTGGGCTAAGGATCAAGAAATATGGATTCTGGGTCTCAGTCTTCCTATTCTCCATCTGCCAGACATTTGGCAAGCCAGTTAGCTTCCAGACACTTCAGTGTCTCCATCTTAAGAGAGAGAGAGAGAGAGAGAGAGAGAGAGAGAGAGAGAGAGAAACAAAATATTCAATATCTATTTCAGAAAGTTGTTGTAAAGCTCTAAATAAGGTGATAAATGAGAAAGGCACTTAGCAAGTTGAAAATTTACACTAATGCAAGCCATTATCATTACCATTGTAGCAGGCACTAGGGTGCATTAATATTCTCCAAGTGGTCAAGAGACATTAATGGTCAGAATATGACAATATTTGTGTTTGTCAAGGATTGGATCAATGATTTACTTGTGAGTACCTTCCTTGGGGTCACAGAAAAAAATATCTATTCTCCCATGAATTCTGCCCAATTTTTTTTTAATCCAATCTTTGGGAACAAAGAGCAGAAGAAGCTAGGTCCGGAGCCCCTGGTGCATGTGATCTCCCCTTATCATTTTTTCCCCTCTTAGCATTTTTAGCCCCACCCCGTGATTCTGCTCTGTTAAGGTCACAAATCTATTTGCTCAAATGACCTGGGATGTTGAGTTCTAATTCCTCTTAAAACTAATGGTTTCATTGCCTGGAAACCATTTGAGAATGCAACAGACTAAATAAGCTTTCCCAGGTATTCCACTGAGTATTTTTGGATTTCTTATAAAGGTATTCACTTTCTTAAGCCATGTCTTTCATCTCTGGGGTTGTAGGTCATAAATCTATGACCTTGAAGCAGACAGGGGAAAGAAGGAAGAGCTCTTCTGATTTTCAAAATCCCTCCCTTCATGAGGAATCCAATTGTGTGGGGATACACAGGAAACATTAAATCCAAAACAGCTAAATTGTCGTAATTGGACAACTGTTCAAAGTTTTCATAAAGGCCTTGGAGGCTGTTTCAGAAGATGCTGTTCTCTTTTATGTACATAATAGTGAGTATTAGATGGCTTGGGTTTCCTTATTAAGTCAGGGGTTTGTCAAATTTAGCTCTCAGGGGACTACAATGAACTTATTTTCTTTTTCTTCAACCAAATTTCACAGTTCGTTCCTTCCCTTATTTCTCGGTTTGCCTGCCTGAGGAAGTGACTTTTCACCCACACTATCATTTCCTGAAGAGGTAACTTCTTTGTTGTTGGTTTTTTTTTGTTTGTTTGTTTTGTTTTGTTTTTATTAGCAGTTACTGTTATGAGGGAGATAGAAAGAAAATTGAGAGAATAACCAGGCATTCCAAAGGCCATGATGAAGTCAGTCAAAAACATTACTAGGGTTGGATCCATGCAAACAGTGGGTCATCGCTGTTCTCAAAGTGGGTAACATTAGAGTCCCAAGAGAATATTTGGTGTCTGCAAATGTCAATTTTTGAGCTCATAAATCTTAACCCAATTACATATTCCCTTTGAAAGTTTTCATGTGTTTAGACTGCATTCCATCCCAGTGGCCTGAAAAAATCAACCTTATTTCATTAGGTGGGAGGAGTGATTTTACTATTCAGTCTATATACTGAGTGCCTAGATTGTTATGATCACCTGACATTTGTAGGCAAATTAGCAATATACTACATCATATGTGATATGGAAGCTGAAGGCCTGTTTGAACACCTTTGCTGTCTGCAGTTACCAAGATAAAACGTCTCCAATTCACACAGGAACACAACGATTAGACAGTTGAGCATTGAAAAAAAGTCATGTGGTCTGTTGAATTATGTTTCCAGTTGCATCATGCAGATGGCAGAGTGAGAATTTGGCGGAAACAGCATGAGAGCATGCACCCCACATGCATGAGAACAACCCTTTAAGCTGGTGGGGCAGTGTTATGGTTTGGGGCATGTTTTTGTGGCATAATTTGGGTCCTTTAATTCATGTGGCACAACATCTGAATAGCACAACATACCTAAGTATTGTTGCTGATCAAGTTCATATTATCATGTTGATGGTGTATCCCAATGGAGATAGCCTCCTCCAACAAGACAATGTGCCATGCCACAGTGCTCATATTGTGCAGGAGTGGTTTCAAGAACATGAGGGAGACTTTGCCTTACTTAGGTGACCCCCACAATCACCAGATCTCAATCCAATTGAGCATTTGTGGTATGAAGTTAAAAGAGCCATCAGGCAGCTGTTTCCACAACCATCAAATCTCACAGAACTGGACAGTGCTATTTATCAGACATAGTGTCAGATTCCTCGCATCACCTTTCAACATCTCATGGAGTCAATGCCAAGAAGAATCGCTGCAGCATTGAAGGCAAAATGTGGCTCAACAAAGTACTGATGGGGTGGTCATAATAACCTGGCAACTCATGTTCAAATATATCCCACATTCAAAGGTTGTTAAATCGCATTGTTTACCCATATCTTTAGAAAAAATCACTTCTACTGTTGTGGTAAACAACCTGCTTTTCTATTTATAATGATCTGGCCCTCTAGAAACTTCAGTGCAAAATTATAGCTAATTTGCCTACAAACATGAGGTGGTCATAATAATCTGGCCACTCAGTGTATATGCTCTAAGTACAAGAAGATGTCAGCCTCTTACTTAGGGTTTTAATCTCCTCCTCCCACATACACATACCTTGATAACAATGACAGATAATTGATAGGGGAAGGGTATGCAATAAGAATAGAATCACAGTTGGTTAATCACTATTCACTGCACTAACTATAAATAGATTTTTCTTTCAGACCCTGGGAAATTGTAGGGGATGTGCTGTAAGAAGAAAGACAGAGTAGTCAAGATAAGTGTCCTTGAAGTCCAGATGGGTCCATCACTCAGAAAAAAAGATACATTTTGAAAGTAGATTAAGAAGAGGACAGGGCTGAAAAGAGACAAGAATCAGAGGGCTGATCTTTGCAAGATCAATGGTAGAAAACAGACCCTGGGAACTCGCATAGCTTTAGATTATTTCCACCCTCTAACACTATGTAATGGCTGGCTTGAGACAAGGAGGTAGGGTGGTTTTTCAGGTACTATACCTTCTGTTCTCTCAGATCATATCTGAATAAAAGCACCTCGAAGGTTCGACCTCATCTCCACTTATTGACTCAGGTAACAACAGGTCACAGGCACACGCTTTGTTCTGGTTTCATAATCACCAAACCACTTTACTTGGGAAGTAACTCTATGTCTGTGAACTTAAGGGGAAGAAACAATTAATGTTTTCTGCATATGGCACAGCTACTTTTCCGGCTGATTCTTGGATATACATTAAACACATGTGAACTATGAGTGCACATCTGCTACAGAGGCCTGTTCACCCTCTCCCTGCCTGGCAGACTCACTTGCTCTCTCTGGATTTCTAAGTTGGAATTTCTGTTTTAATTTTCTTTATCCCCCCCTACCTTAATTCTCCACCAAGGAGGAGCAAGCTTCTTAGAAAATAAGTCGCCATGTCATACAACTTTGATTTCAATGTCCATTCCTAAATCAGAAACATAAAATGTAGAAGTGCAAACCAAATTAAAGCTAACGGTAAAGGTAAAGGTCAAGTTCACTTAGCTGCCTATTGGTAAGGAGGATCATTCAAAACCAATTAACCTGCCTAATGGAGTAGGTGTCCATCATAGTCAGATTGAACAGTTTAACCACAGCAGGAGGGAAGACCAAACCACCAAGTTATCCACCTGAAAGTGGGATGTGGGGTGTCGAAATTACATATGCAAGCTATTGCAGACTAAAATCCACAGCCATGGTGAACACAAACACAATACACAGATGATGTATTGCAGAATTGTAAACCTAAAACCTACATAATTTTATTAACCAATGTCACCAATAAATTCAATTTAAAAAGACTTGAAAAGACACACAGCCAAAGTAAAAACAACAAACAGATGATGACTATAAACACTTTCATTATGAATTTTAAAAAATTTCATACTTTTTTGTTGTTGTTGCTTTTATAACTTTTAAGAACCAACTCTCTAAAAGGATTTATTACTCACTCTCCCTGGTAAAACAAACAAACAACAAACACACCAAAAAACTCATAATCCTAAATAAGTTATTAAATAAAATGGTCTTACAGTTTCCAAGAAGAAAAGAGCTTTAGCCTCTAGCCTGTGAAAGCTCCGGGAGGGTTTGGCTACTATGGTCCTGCTCCTTCTGCAGGTGGCAGGAGTCTCTTGGCCTCACTATGCTTGTACCTGGGAACTTAAAGTTGTTCCCAAGAGAAGAGATGGGCACTACCTTTCCATAAGTTCTTGGGAGACACATCTTACCTAGACAACCACTCAGAAGGCTGACGGGCTAGAAGATGCTGGATCCCCAAGGAAGGATTGGGTCCCACCATCTAAATGTCTAGTAATTAGAAGAATGGTTTGAAGCCCCATTCTTTTTTTCCTCATATGCAGGGATTGAGGCTTATTAGGGAATCCCACCCAGGCTCACACAGCCCTTGGTCTGGTGTCTCAGGAATCACCTATGAATTTTGGGAATGTGTACACAGGAAAGAATATGGCATCTAGGGCACTCATAGAAAGCCTGTCTTGCTGCTATTTTAACTATGTCACAGCTATATCATAGAGAAAAAGAAAGTGTGTAAGAAAGTTATGAAGGGAGTTTTGCCAATTGTGAGTTACATTAATCTATTCACATGTAAAAGTTCCTCCTCATTTGACCCAAGAGAGGGATCAGTATAGGGACACTGAGAATAATACCTGCAGAAGACAGGCATTATTTTTTTTTATTATTTATGGAGAAATGCATTGATCAGCAAGGAGAAATCCTTGTGCTATCATGAGAGAATAGCTCCCTTGTCACAGGAGGGGCCTGCAGCAGCTGTAAGCACTGGGCTTATGTAAGGCCCTGCTCTCAGCCCTGGGGTTCAGTGCTCAGACTCCAGCCAGGATCCAATGGGTCTGCATGCCAGGTGAATAACTTCCCTCAAGTCTCTTGTGCTGGGATGTTCCTTGCAACAGAAACCCAGACACCTTATTATACAGAAACTGGGGAGGGGAAGAGGAAGGAGACTTGTAGGTGCCAAAGGCAGTGGCAAAAACTGAATAGGCAAGAACTTTCTCCCAGCCAAGTCAGCACAGTGTCCTAAAGTCTCAGAGATTCTGCAGTCTCTGAGAAAGGAAGAGAGTGGTGGAGAAAAGCAATCCAACTACTATAACACAGCACACACATGACAAACTGTACCATTACTTTTAAAAAGTTATATACAGAGTATTTTTTAAGTGCTTTAAAAACATTTTTATATAGGTTTTTAATTGTGTTAACCACATTGAAAGTTGTTGGGTTCTTACTAAATTAACATAATAGGCTATATAACACAATAATGACATCATTCATCCATCAAATTAATTTAGAAAAAACAAAATTTTTAGGTGATGTCATGTAAACTGTACAATTATTTTTATTATAAAAGTAATATATAAATTGAAAATAAAGGGAAATATATGTATATATGTGTGTATACATATATACACACACACACATATATATCCTATCTAATAAAAGAGAATTGTGTAAATTAGGCATCACTCTATCACAAAGATGGCCGCCACCATAGCCACAAGATGGCGGTGCCCAGTCCAGCTTGGCTCCACCACTGAAGTGGTCAGGCTTGTTAGACAAGCAGGTGGTGGGGGAGGCTGGGGGGCCTGAGGGACAGAACAGGATAAGAGGGGGATGGGGGTCCCCTGCCCAGACCCAAGGCCATCACCAGAGGCCTCAAGCATGGACAAGTGTGGAGCCAGTGATTGAAGGGGCAGGGGCAGAGCTGGTGATTGCAGGGGTCTGGGCATTGGCGGAGCTGGCAAAGCAGGGATCTGGGGGTCCCTTGCCCAGACTGAAGCCTTGGCTAGAGGCTGTAGTGGGGCAAGGGCAGAGCCAGCAATGGCAAGGGGAAGGATCAGAGCCAGTGATCACAGAGGCCTGGGGTCTGTGAAGCCGGCGATCAGAGGGGTTTGGGGTCTTCTGCCCAGGCAAAAGAGTGGTATGCAAATTAACCCTCACAGCATCACAAAGATGGCTGCAGCCAGGGAACTGTAGCAAGGCAGGAGGCTTGTGTTGCCAAGCAGCCCATCAGAATGACTATATGCAAATTAACTGAGCCAAGATGGCGGCCAGCAACCATGGAGATAGAGCAAACGGGAGGCTTGCTTGCCCCAGCTATGGAGGAAGCTAAACTTTCTGCCTGCCTAGGATGGCTGTGGCCTCCACTCAAGGAAACAACGTTTCAATTATAGAAGCCACAGAGCTAGAGCAAACAGGAGGCTTGCTTGTCCCAGCTATGGAGGAACCTAAACTTCCCATCTGCCTAGGCTAGCTATGGCTTCTGCTCAAGGCAACAAAGTTTCAATTATAGAAGATAAATAAACCCCAGATGCTTGCTTCCATCCAGCCTCGCTTGCAAACAGCCATCATCGCTCACCCAAGCTGGCCTGGCACCCCAGCAGTACTCCTACCCCAAAGGGGCTGTGGTCAGCCTGCAAACAGCCATCAGCTCCTCACCCAGGCTGGCCAAGCACCCTAGCAGGACCACCCACCCTGAAGGGGTAGTGGTCAGCCTGCAAACACCCATCTGCTTTTCACCCAGACTGGCCAGGCACCCAAGGGGAGATCCTCACCTTGAAGGGACTGTGACCAGCCTGAAAACGGCCCTCAGCCCCTCACCCAGGCTGGCCAAGCACCCCAGTGGGACCCCCACCCTGATCTGGGACACCCTTCAGGGCAAACCAACCAGCCCCCACCCATGCACCAGGCCTCTATCCTATATAATAGAAGAGTAATATATAAATTGATCCTAACAGCAGAATGACTGGGAATGACTGGTTACTATTACACATACTGACCACCAGATGCTCAATGCAGGAACTGCCCCTGGTGGTCATTGCACTCCCACAGGGGGAGCTCTGCTCAGCGACATGCCAGGCTTACAGCTGCTAGCACAACAGTGGAGGTGGGAGACTCTCCCACCTCCTCAGCAGTGCTAATGATGTCCAAATGTAGCTTAGGCCTGCTCCCCACTGGCAAGTGGACATCCTCCAAGGGCTCCTGGGCTGCCAGAGGGATGTCTGACTGCCAGCTGAGACCCGATTCCCCAGGGAGTGGGCCTAAGCCAAGAGGTAGACATCCCCCGAGTGGTCCCAGACTGCAAGAGGGCACAAGCTAGCTTGAGGGACCCCTCTGAATGCACAAATTTTTGTTCACTGGGCCTCTAGCTCTAACATATATAAGCCTAAGTGACTGTTACAATGGACTAACTGGAATGACCAGTTACTATGATGAGCACTGACCACCAGGGGAGAGACACTCAATGCAGAAGATGTCCATAGTCCCCGGTCACCGATGGGGTCTGCTGGCCAATCTCCCAATCCCTCCCTCTGGTCAGCAGTCTCTGATGGTTCGACTGGGACCTGCTATCCAACCTCCCAGTCCCTTTCCCCAGCTGGCAGGTCCTGATCATGTGATCGGGGCCAGGTCCTGGGCTGGGATGGGGAACTGGGGGTGGATGTGGCTGATGTGGGCAGTGAAGGAAGGAGGAAGGGGGCAGGCAGGGAGTGGGTAAGGTGGGGAGGCAGGGAACCACACAGTGGTGGCATGCAGGCAGTCAGGGAAGGAAGAGGTGGGAAGGCGGGGAACCTGCTCAGCCCTGATCTCCAGCTAGGCCTGGGAACCCACTTGTGCAGTGAATTTCATTCACGGAACCTTTAGTATATATATATACACTAAGTGACCGAACAACCAGTTGCTATGATACACACTGACCACCAGGGGGCAGACACTCAATGCAGGAGATTCCCCTAGTGATCAGTGTGCTCCCACAGTGGGAGCAACATTCAGCTGACCAACATGTGGCAGACACAGGGCTATGGCTGGCCACCACAGCCAGGAGACCATAGCAGAGCGGCAGTGAGCCTACAGAGTGGTGGCATTGGCAGCACAGGTTGGCTGGGAGGAGGAAGAGTGGCAGGCAGCATTGGGCTGCTGGTTTTGGCTCGATCCCTGTAGGCCATGTTGAGGGACCCCACCAGTGCACAAATCCATGAACCAGGCCTCTAGTAGCTTAATCACCATTATATACAGAAAATTTTTAGGGAGAAGATATTTGCAAGAGATACATCCAATAATATCCAAAATGTAAAGAACTCATACAACTTAACATTGAAAACACAAACAATCCAATTAAAACATGGGAAAAGGACCTGAACAACCATATCTCCCAAGAGGACATGCAGATTGCTATCAGACATATGATAAGATGTTCAACATCACTAATCATTAAGGAATTGAAAATTAAAACTACAATGTATTATCACTTCACACTTGTCAGGAAGTCTATCATCAAGAAATCAACAAAAACCAAGTGCCAGTGCAGATGTGGAGAAAAGAGGACCCTGGTGCATTGTTGGTGAAATGGTAAATTAGTGAAGTCACTACAGAAAACATTACGAAATTCCTCAAAAATTAAAAATAGAGTATACATAACATCCAGAAATTCCACTTCTGGTTATTTATCCAAAGAAAACTAATTTGAAAATATGTGTGCACTGCTATGTTCATTGCAGCATGACTAGCAATAGCCAAGATATGGAAGCAACCTAAATGTCTATCAATAGATGAATGGGTTAAAAAAAAAAAAAGTTATATATGTACTAGGGGCCCAGTGCACGAAATTTGTGCACTGGGGGAGGGGTGTCCTCAGCCCAGTCTGCCCCCTCTCACATATTGGGAGCCCTCAGGGGGTGTCCTACTGATAGCTTAGGCCCACTCCATGCTTCCCTTGGGGAGCGGGCCTAAGCCGCAGTCTGGCCTCCCTTTGTGGGAGGTGACCAGGCTAATCAGGGGAAGCCACCAGCCCCATCACCCCACTGCTGCAGCCACTGACAGTCATCGCAGCCACCAAGGTGTTTTAATCAACACGGACACCAGTCCCTTCACCATGAAGAAATGACAAGTTTCTTTAGGCATGTTCAAGATGTGTCTTTCAAAGGATATGACATTTCTTTTCCTTTCTTTCTTTCTTCTTTCTTTCTTTCTTTCTTTCTTTCTTTCTTTCTTTCTTTCTTTCTTTCTTTCTTTCTTTCTTTCTTTCTTTCTTTCTTTCTTTCTTTCTTCTTCTTTTATCCTCACCTGAGGATATGTTTCCACTGATTTTTAGAGAATGTGGAAGAGAAGGGAAAAACAGAGAGAAACATCAAAGTGAAAGGAACACTTTGATTGGTTGCCTCCTGCATATGCCCTGACCTGGGCCCCAGCCAGGAAGAAGCCTGCAACCTAGGTACATGCCCTTGGTCAGAATTGAACCCAGACCCTGCAGTCAGCAGGCTGAGGCATTATGCACTGAGCCAAACCAGCTAGGGCAGGATATGACATTTCTTAGCCTTACAGCACTGGACCTTCATTTTTTCCTTCCAGGAGTGTGGTGGAAAAACCCTAGATCACCTTTTTGGATTCTTATTACCCAAGTTACTAAAAATATTACCAGTGGCATATAGGGAGCTTAGCCAATGAGCGATAAGAAAAGGTGTTTCTTCTGTAGTTCACTCCAATCACTGGCTCCACTCCTGCCCCTCCAATTTCAGCTCCACCCCTGCCCAGGCCTGTAACCTCTGGCTGAGGATGCAGGGCAGGCCAGGGACCCACAGACCCCTGTGATCACTGGCTCTGCCCCTGCCTAGGCATGTAGTCTCTGCCTGAGGCTGCAGGCCTTGGCAGAAGACACCCAAGCCCCTCCAATCGCTGGCTTCACAGAGCTCAGGCCCCTGTGATCACCGGTTCTGATCCTGCCCCTTGCCATCATCTGCTCTGCCCTTGCCCCACTGGCAGCCTCTGGCCAAGGCTGCAGGCTTGGGAAGGAGACCCTTAGGCCCCTTCTTTGCTGGCTCCACCAGTACCCATACCCCTGCGATGTCTGCCTTGCCCCGACCAGGACTGAGGCCTCTGACCCAGGCCTATGCCTGGGTAGGGCACCCTCATACCCCTCTGATCACCAGCTTCATCCTTGTCCATGCCTGAGGCCTCTGGTGAAGGCCTCTGGCCTGGGCAGGGGAGCCCTACCCCCTCTGATTGCCTGTTTTGCCTCTCAAGTCCCCCGCCTCTTGCCTGCCTAACAGGCCTGACCACTTCAGTAGTGGGGCTGAGCCTGCCTGGGCACCACAGGACATGCTTGTGGCTATGGGAGTGGCCATCTTGTTGCCATGGGGGAAGCCATCTTTGTGATGGAGTGACACCAATTTGCATATTACTCTTTTATTAGATAGGATGTGGCTATGGGTGCCACCATCTTGTGGCTATGGGGGCGGCCATATTTGTGATGGAGTGATGCCTAATTTGCATATTACTCTTTTATTAGATAGGATACAATCAAATATTACTCAAAAATAAAAAAGAAGGAAATGTTGCCATTTATGACAATATGGATAGACTTAAATGGTATTATGCTAAGTTAAATAAGTCAGACAAAGACAAGTATTGTATAATATCACTTATATGTGAATTCTAAAAACAGAAAATTGTATAATCAAAATATAGAGAATAAGCTGATGGTTGTTGAAGTGGAAGACATGGGAATGTGAATTTAAAAATAAAATTTGATTCACATTTGAATTGTCTGCTCTCAGTCATGTCTGCTCTTCTTTGCCAGTGGAGCCAGCAAAGAAGGGGTTTGGGGGTCTCCTTCCCAGGCCTGCAGCCTTGGCCAGAGGCTGCCAGTGGGGCAAGGTCAGAGCCGGCGATGGCAGGGGGCAGGATCAGAGCTAGTGATCACAGGGGCCTGAGCTCTGTGAAGCCAGTGATCAAAAGAACAGAAAAGAGTGCTTTCTTGGTATTTACACTCACACTAAAATAAATATGAGAGTCCTAGCCAATTTGACTCAGTGGATAGAATGTTGGCCTGCAGGCTCCACCCTTGTTGGAGCTCGTGTAGGAGGCAACCAATCGACGTGTCTCTCTCACACTATTTCTCTCTGGCCTTCCTCTCTCTTCTACTCTCTCTACAAATCAATAGAAATATATCCTCAGGTGAGGATTTAAAAATAAAATAAAATATATATGGGAGAGAGGGCAGAGTGAAATTTAAAACCCAGGTAATTTCTGAAACTCTACTGAATGCCTAATACTGCAACAGTATTATTATTATTAAACCTTTGGCTCCCACCTTCAAATGTAAAGTAAACAATCTGATAAATTCATATTTGCAAGACTTCCCTGTTTGAGTTGTGTCTTTCTTATGTGGTTAATGGCCTTGTGTTTCAGTTTATAGTTTCACAGGATGGGGCAGAGCTTTAACATGAGACATAAAAAAATAATTAGCCTCCAAAGTCAGGCAGGTAGTCAATAATATTTATCAAGTTTCTACTCCATGGACAGCAGGGCCCTGTAAGGAAGCTGGTTAACAAGCAGTTTCTGACCATATATTCACTATGCAACAGACTAAGTGCTGTGAGAAATAAATGAGAAGAACATTCAACGTCCATGCTGTTGAACGAATTTCTTTTAAACACAAAATCCATGCACTTACAAAGAAACAGGGGAAATTAGCATAGTTCAAACCAATTTTAGAAAATAGATATAGAATACATCTTTGAAGAGCCATCAAGGCCTGGCAGGCAGGGTTTGTCCCAAGACTCTCAGGGAGAAAGGAGAGGTGGAGGGACTTGCTAATTTCATTGGGAAATCACATGCTTCACTGCACTTTATTTCCATATTTCAAAGGTTTGATTTTTTTTATTGCAATGTTAAAAATTTAATCTGAGAGTTCTATTCTCTGACACAGGGTTGGAGATTAGGTTTTGCGTAAACACCTGGAGAGAAATCTTAAGTGACATAACACTGCTGGTAATGATTGTTATTCCTCCTACGCTGTTCCACAGAGTGACTCTTTAGGAGGCCTGTCGAGCCGTGATTGGTGGCACAGGAAAAGAATGATGGTTTTGAAAGTGCTAAGAAGTCTTTTTTTTTTCTCTTTTCTTTTCTTCTGAGATAGCTGCCATTTTTAAATAAATACCAGTGATTTTGGATTTAATTTATTCTACATATATATTTTGAATTGGTATCATGGGCTCTGGAGAAGGTGGTCTATGATCCATCCCAGCTTTATGTGATGGACAAATCTCTAGTAAACAATACTGGGAGCGTCACAGGGGCAGGAGTCTGTGGTATCTATTGTCTTTGGAGCCACCTGTGGAGAAGTTCTCCCTTTCCTTGCAGAGCAAGAGAGCAAAATAGAGGAATTCCCAGATTGCTGAGAGGAGGGACCAGATAGGGCTGGGGGGACTCATCAAGGATAAGTATACATTGGCTGTGCCCAGCTGGCATGGTTCAGCGGTTGAGTGTCAACCTATGAACCAGTAGGTCACAGTTCAGTTCCTGATCAGTGCACATGTCCGGGTTGCGGGCTCCATCCCCAGTGTGGGACAGCCAGTCGATAGTTCTCTCATTGATGTTTCTATCTTTCTCCTTCTCCCTTCCTCTCTGAAATCAATAAAAATATGTTAAAAAATAATAGACTGGCTGTGATGAGCACAGGAAGGGGTCATGGAGACATGCTGCTCAGAAAGGACCCTGTGGCCTAATGGTTAAGAAGGCAACACCATCAGTGATGTCACTGGCCCTGGAGCTTTCCAATCAAATGTCACAATCCCTGCAATAGAGGTTCGCAACATGTTTGTCATTGGTCTGTCTGGTGTTTTTTTTTTTGCAAGGCACACACATACACAGATAATATACTTCCATGAGTATATTCAAGGTGTTCACATTCCAGCTGAAACTACATTTTTTCAAAAGAACATTCCAGAAAATGAGAGAGATTTATATTCTTGAATCTGCTCTAATTTAATGTTTTAATTAAAATTAGTTTTTAAAGACATAAATTAAACTACATTATCTCACATACGGTATTTATGATTATGTTCATAGTACATCAAATATGATACAGTTGTTACATTATTCTATGTTCAATTATATATAAAATTAAACATTACTTTTATATAATAAAGTTCAGTTATATAAAAATAAACTTGGGAAAAACATTTTAGGAATTTAAGACTTGGATAGTGAGCATCAAATAAAGCATATAGATGTTGTATTATAAAGTTTTATACCTAAAACATTATGTAACTAGGGGCCCGATGCACAAAAATTTGTGCACTCGGGGTGGAGGGAGTCCCTCAGCCTGGCCTGTGCCCTCTCACAGTCTGGGACCCCTCAGTGGATGTCCTATGAAGGCCCCAGTCTGCCAGGCGCCTTTTGTGTGTGTGTGTGCGTGTGTGTGTGTGTGTGGCCACTGGGGACCTGCCCCCAGCTGCATCTGAGGTTCGGAGCAGTCCTCCTGTGTGTGTCTACCTGCTGGGGACCTGCCACCAGGCACACTGTGGAGGCTTGGAGCAGGCACCCCCTCTATGTTGATCTCTCAGACTCTTGCCCTCCCCTGCATGTTGTTCTCTTTTTTGAGCTGTGGCCAG
>PVJC01025050.1:0-24983 GCA_004026665.1 Murina feae | reverse complement strand
ACAAAAAAGATTCTTTTCTCCAATGATGCGGAAGTTAGAGGAACAAGTATACCTCACCAAAGTGTTAAGAGGTATGGAGCCAGAAGTATAACTATTGCGACCATTTTGGATAGGAGGAGGAGGGTCACAAGAAATCCCTGAAAAATAGAAAAGGAAATATGTGGTAATATTGACTATGACAAGAAAAAGATTCAGATGTAGATTAGAGCTCCGAATATAGTTTATGTCACCTTATCAGAAACAGATTTAGAAATCTGTATAGTTTATTCTTAGGGACTCAGAGTCCCTACTTATTGCCAAACTCCTAAATTCTTACCTTTCTTTTGCTGCTCAGCAAACAAATCAATATAGGACTTATAAGCACCATCTTGACTAAACAATGACAATGAAAGATAATCTATTAAATAATTATGAGTCTAATCAATTTTAACAAAACTAAGGCAAACTGCACATGAAAATAATATGTTAGTAGCATACTAATCACATGTGGGTAGGTGCCATGGACTAATGAAATGCAGGCTCGGGAGACCTGGTTTCAAATTCCCACTGTCAGTCAATGGCTGAGTGACCTTAGGCAAGTCTTAACCTCTCTAAGCCTCAGTTTCCTAGTCTATTGTGTTCATTAAGCTACTTTATAAAGTTGTAATGAGAATCCAGGGAGATAAAAGTACCTAAAAGAAGAACAATAACTGAAACATACAAATTATTCGATGTCTATTTCAAACATAAAATGGGGGCTCCAAGTGGTGAAAGTACATTCTGTTCCTCTACTAAAGAGACTGCAGCCTCACTACCGTCATTTGTCATTGTTTGATGCTAAACCCCTTTGAAAAAGCCACAGGAAGTGAGGAAGAGTTTGGAAGAATGACCTGATATCTTTTAACCAGGATACCAAACCGCTTTCTCTGTCTTTCTCTTCCTCTTCTCATAACCACCATGTAGCTGTACAAGCAAAAGTCTCATTTTATTTATAGATCACCAGATTTCCAGCCCAACAAGTCCCTTGGTGGTGGAGGATTCCATTTATTGTTTGGTCGGAACTATGTGTTTGATGGTGAAACCAGGCTTACGCTTAAACATCACAGTATCATTTAAGGAAGATGAATGCCTACAGTCAGACACTATGATTCCATGTTCAACTTCTGGAATTGGGCATTTGAAAAAACGTATAGTCACCATTTCCTTTTGGTAACTCATTCTTTATCCCTTGCCCTTCATTTATCTGGTCACCAAATTTTAGTGACTAAATTCCAGAACTCTCCAAACTAACCATGTCATCACTGTTGTAATCTCTCATTGGATCATTGAGTAACAAAATTTCCCTTTCTAACTCCGGTATCTCTTGGTCTTCATCTTCTATGCATATCTACCACTGCACACATTATCTTTCAGAAGCACAAATGCAGTCATGCCACCACCTACATTAAAAAACTTACAATGACTTACCATTGTTGATTGAAAAAAAAAAGTCATGGCCTGTCACAGTTAAGCTCCAATCCACTTAAGCAACCACTATTCCTCACCACACACCTCGTATTGCCATCACACTGAATTTTTCTATTTTCCACAGATATCATGTTCTTTCATACCCTCTTATCTCTACTTATAATGCCTGGATTTCCACAATTCTTTTAGATAGCACTTATTATGTACTTCTCTACGTTATCATAGAAATTTATTTCTCTGAATAAATGAAATTATATCATAGTATAGTATTTACAATTAGTATAGGAATTTTTTCAGTATTTACATAATCAGTATTTACAATTTTTTCAGTATTTACATAGTCAGTATTTACAATTTTTTCAGTATTTACATAGTCAGTATTTACGATTAGTATAGGAATTCCTTACAGGAAGGGACCAGTAGACCTTTATGGTTCTCTCCAAGCCCATCACCTAGCCTAAAGCGTTATACCTATGACTCAAAAATACCTCTTGAAACTAATATTCCTTGCATATGAACTTCCAACCTCACTCTAACACGGTACATAGAGCATAGAGCAAGTTCATGGACATTACAGGTAAGTAGAGTTGGCCAGCTGTGATGATTTAACCTCAACACTCAATGCCCCTAACGAGTAAAAGAAAACATGCAGAACCCCTTTTCATTAAGATAATTTACTAGCTCGCTGGTCATTTATCGTGAAATGACAAGTTAGCTCACAGAGATACACTAATAGACCCAAAGATGCCTCTGTAATAGAATACTCATGTTTACAGTATTACTCTGAGGTCTCTAGACAGGTGGTAAAGAAAGACTTTTTGATATACCCAGGAAGGCATTCATATTCCCAAGATGTCCCAACAGCAAACTCAGACTGATCACTCCTAACTTTAGGCTTAGCAACAGGATAAGTTTGCAAGAATTTACCCTGACCTAGATACAAAGCTCACAGGAATATTAAAGTAAGAGAGGCTAAAACCGCACTCTGCTTCTGTTTTGTCACTAATTTTCCTGACAGCTTTAATCTTTAGAAAGTAAATGTAAAATGAATAGCAATTATTTTTCTGGGACAAAAGTACATATCTTGCAGTCATGGATGCAAATACAGAGAAATAAGCTCAGAAGTGCTAAGACATTTTAGGATAGACTTTAGAGATTTTAGGAAGAGAAGGAGGAAATAATGTTTCATAAAGTTCCACAAAAACCCTGGAGTAGTTTCATCTTCCTATAATCTAATAAATAAAATGTAAAACCTTATAATTAAAAAGTTTTCTGGGATAGCACAGGACACTAATGTACATCAGAGACCTTCTAAGCTCAGAACATGTATGATTCTCCAAAATTACTTTAATGAATTCACATTACTCTCTTAGTCATTTAAGCTTTAGGTCATAGCATTAAAATGTTTATTATTCTTTATTATTGTACTAGAGGCCCAGTGCACAAAAATTTGTACACTCGAAGGGTTCCCTCAGCCCAGTCTGTGCTCTCTCACAGTCTGGGACCCCTTAGGGGTTGTCCACCTGCTGGCATACCTGGCCAGCCTGGGTGAGGAGCATAAAGCCTTTTTAGGCTGCCCACAGCCCCTTCAGGGTTTGGGTCCCTACTGGGGTGCCTGGCCAGCCTGGGTGAAGGGCAGAGGGCCATTTCAGGCTGCCCACAGGCCCTTCAGGGTTTGGGTCCCTACTGGGTTGCCTGGCTGAAAGTAGGTATCCAGGATTTATTTACCTTCTATAATTGAAACTTTGTAGCCTTGATTAGAGCTCAGGGCCCACAGGGCCCTGGCTTCCTCCATTGCCTGGGGCAACTCCAGTTCCTTGGCCACTGCCATCTTAGCTGGGTTAATTTGCATATTTTCTCCTGATTGGTTGGTGGGCATGGCTTGTGGGTGTAACGGAGTGAGTGTCAATTTGCATATTACTCTTTTATTAGATTAGATTCCATTAACTAGAATGGGGAAGAGACTCAATCTTGATTCTAGCCTTGTTGCATAAAGACTTGATTTTTCAACATGTATTTTGAATCAAATCTGATATCAGTCAATTTCCTATTTTCATGGGCAATAGGATTGAGGATTTATTTTATCCTCATTTAAATAAAATCTAATCTTATATATGTTTTGGAAAAATTCTTGATCATTAGCTTTGGTATTACTGGTTTATTTCCCCCTTTTTCTTTTCTTTTTTTTTTAAGCAACTCTTCCATGGTCAAACTCTATTTCTGGGGTGGTCTGCATACCATGGCTAATCTACATGGGGTATAAAATTTATCTCTTGTTGGACTTTTTCTCCTTAACTGAGGATACATGCAAAGAGTAAATCTAGTTTCATAACTTCCCATAGAGTTGCCTGAGACATTGAGATTGCACGGACACTCACTTCTTCTTTTCCAGTTTTGATTTTTTCCCCCTCCATTCCATAAATATTGAGCCTATGAGCATTTCCTAATAACTGTCTTGCACACCATCTGTCTCAGCATGTTCTTGCTGGCAACCTAACATGTGACCACCACAATCAGGCTGTAGAGCAGAGGGTGGTTCTCCATTTCCAGCTATAGATGGTCCAGTGACTCACAGGGATTGTTCTAGCAAGGACAGGCTCATGAACTGCAGAACGTGAGGACAATTCTGCCTGGAATGCTTACTCTGGCAGGAACTTTTTAACACAGTTGCAATCACCATTTCCTCATTTATTTTCTCTCCATAAGCCTCTGAGGATTTTGGAGTTACATGGTAAATTTATATCTTTAGTCTACTTACTGTATTTACTGTCCACGTTACCCTCCACCAGTCATTAGTTCATTAAATGTTATCAGAGGATCATCCTCATCCCTCCAGAGCATCTCTCTTGGGTTATGGTTCGGTTAGTCTGCCACACCCAGTACATTTTAGCAAATATTTATTGATTGCATACTGTCTGCCTGCATCCAAGAGCGGGCAAAACACAGTCCCTGCTTATATTCCAGTGTGTGTGTGTATAAGTGCATGAACACACAATAAAAAATCATGAAATAAGGGTCATGAAAATAGGAATGGTTTATTATTGTCCATCAGTACAGGACATGCACAGGACATGCACATGCAAGGCAACTATTGGAGAATGATGGCTGCTTAGGACAGAAGGCAGCGTACAAATTGTATATATGATAGAATTCCAAAAATAACAGCAGCTTAGAAACAAGTGGATATAAAGACAGAAGGACATAGACCCAAGTGTTAAAAAATACTGTCCTTTGATTGTGTATGTTTGAAACGATAAGCATGCTGTCTGTGGCACATATATTTTTAAATTGCATATTCCCTTCCATAAAGTAAACCAAGTAAACCTAGTGAATGGGCTGTCTGTCAGCTGTATTTTTGAGCTGTAGGGGAAAAGCATATTAGCATTTCTTAGGGTGGTCATTTCTCATTGGTTGACTACCAATGCTTTCTTAGGTCGTTTTGCATCTCCCCCTCATATAGGACCCAACATGATGGAAAAACAACAACAACAAAAAACAACTCCAAGAAGCCATTTGGTAATAGAATAGGGTACTGTCTATATTTGATAGGAACACAACCAGGACTCCATGCGCCCCACCCCGCCCACCGCAAAAAAAAGGAAGGAAGAAAAACCAAAATAAAACAAAACCCCGCCCGATATTGGCCAACAACCAATCTATCTGAGTACAATGTATCTGAGTACTGCGCGCCCTTTCAAAACCCCAGGCTCCCCGCTCAGCACGCGCTCCCGGCCCCACACGAAGCCAGCGGCGAGCTTCTCCGCCCCACGCCCAGCACCGCTGCCCCGGGCACCTCCACAAACACACAGCGGACACCACCGCACCCGCCCGGGACCCCCACCCAAGCCCGCGGGGCCCCACAGCCCACTCACCAGGGCGTCCCCCAGCCCAGGGAGCGCAGCGCCAGCCCCGCCACGGGCGCAGCAAGGGCGCTGGCCACGGACGGCCTCGTGCACCGGAGCACCTGCAGGAGCCGCACCTGGAGCACCTGCCACGCTGCTCGTCCCGATCGATCCCGGCCCCGCACACCTGCGAGCTTTGGCTGGGAGCGCAGCTTAGCCCGGGACACGGCCGCCCCGGCCGAGAGACGACCGCCAGGCAGCCCTCCCCACCGGCACTGCGGGTCCCCACCGCCCCAGATCCGCGCGCAGACAGATCGGGGCATCTCGGGCCACGCCTTCACCCCAACTCCGCACCACTCGGGTGGACCCGGTCCTGCGCCTCCTGCAGACCCACCAAACGATGCCCCGCTCCTCCCCTCCCCGCCCTCCGCCCCAGGCCTGGGGCTCCCCGACCCGCCTCAGTGCGCCCCGGAGCGCGCACCCTGTCCAGGCTCCTACCGAAGGATGTGGGCAGCTGGAGCACTAGAGCCGCCAAAAGGACCCCAAGGACGCTCCAAGGAGGCGAGGGGCTCTCGGGCCGGCGAGGAGGGGTGGGTCGCGTCCCGCCAGGAGCCATCCCGTTCGGGGAGGTCAGCAGGATGGGAATCCCGAGGGAGCCAAGAGCAGGTGCCTCGGAGTAAGTTGGCAGACGGAGCAAAACCCAGATTCAGGGGCAGGTGACCCACAAGTGGGCGTGTCCTGGCGGGCGCCAGGGCCAATCGGCAGCCTGCAGGGCGGGGTCTGGGCGAGGGGTGGTGAGCCCTGGATGGGGAAGGACAGGCCTGGGGTGGGTTAGGCCTCTGCACTCCCCACACCTCATGTAAATGACTCTTGTCCCTTACTCTCCTGACAGGACCCCTGGGAAGGAAAACTATTAAGCAACACTGTGCCATTACACATATTGAGCCTCAACTCTATAGGGCCCATGCGCTTGCAGAACTAAATGTTTCATTTCACTGAAGGGGAAATCTATATTCATGAAAAAGGTAAGAATAAGGGTATATTGAGTGTCAAATTCTTGGGAGCAACGAACGTTAGTAGAGTTAGAATGGGTAGGAGTTGGTTAGATGAAGTAGAAAAATAGAGTTTTTCTGCTGAAACAATCTCTCCATGGCAGAAAATTGAGAATGAGCAAGATTTTTTTGTAGGTTTGTAGGGTTGTGAGTTAACCTTGTGTGAGTAGTAAAAGGAGGGGGAAAAAAACGAGTATCCATGAGCAGATGGATGGTAAGAAGAAAGCAAAAGTTGACATTTTCTTCCCATTAGTTGTTGCCAAAGAAGAAAAACATCATCCAATGTGAGTAAACGTTTTGAGGGGACTAGCACTCTCAAACTTTTAATTTTTAACCTCAGTTTTATAAATGTGAAATGTTTTTAAGTGGAGTGGATTATAAACCACAAGTTCCATTTAGAGCTTATCCTAAAGAAGTCGTGAAAGCTGTGAGTAAAGGTGTATAATTTTGGAAAAATATAAACCTTAAGTATCTAGTAGTCGTATTGAGGAATTAATTAACGCTTGGTAGCTTTGTGGGATGGAATTCAATGCAGCAAGCAGTGTAAAATCCTATCAGTGTGAGAAACTAGAATATATCCATAAATGAAAAAAAGCAGAATTCAAATCAGTATATACCTTTCGGCATTTCTTTTATTGAAAAAAGCAGTATATTTATGCACATAAAAAGAGATGAGTTGGAAATATACTATATTTAATTTTCTTTGTGATTTTGAGTTTTCTGTATTGACTGACCTTATGTTACATTTGGATTCAGGTAAAGAAAGACACTTTTAACCATAATATATATCTATTTTGTTCATACAATGGTGGGGATAGTACCTGTACTGCTCCAGGTTAAAGAATGAGAGGTAGGTGAAGAAATGGAAGCTCCCATACAAACCTGAAATGCTTCTTCTGGAATTGCAAAACTTCATATACATTTACACAATTCTGCATCTGAGAAGACTTCTGGGTTCAACAAACCATGGGCTATCCTCTTCCTCTCAGACCAACATAATTAATATTTGGATTATTGGCCAAGCATGTAAGGTACTACATGTGGGGATGATTATAAAATAAACACCAAAATATCTTGGGTTATTAAATCTAGATACCCCCTGATGAGACAGATTAAAGGAGGTATAATTAAGGAGACAGTGAATAGGAAACTCAGTTATGGGGAATTATCATTTCTCTTCATTCTAACAGTTGTAAAAGAATTACATTGGTAGTTTAGTAGCTTAATATTGTCACTTATTAAAACAGAGAAACTATTCTCTACAACCACTGGTACGCTACACTATGTCAATTATATCTCAATAAAGGTGAGAAAAATCTTTCCCATCTATTTCCCATCTATGGGCTTGGAAGTAAGTTTTTTTTCTTGTGAGAATATTCAAAAGATAGGGGGAAATATGGTTAGTCTTTTGTTTCTTAGTTATAGGTACTAGATTAGATTCAGGACTGGAAATTTCTTTTAGTCAATGAAATTTCTACTCCTGGTGTTCATCAAAGCATCTAATCTAATAAAAGAGTAATATGCAAACTGACCTTCACTCTCTTACACCCAAGTCACACCCACCAACCAAGCCATGTCCACCAGCCAATCAGAGTGATGGTATGCAAATTAACCCAGCCAAGATGGCGGCTGGCAGCCACAGTGCTAGAGCAAACAGGAGGCTTCAGTTATACCAGTGATGGAGGAAACTGCCTGCCTAGGCCTGCTGTGGCCTCTGCTCAAGGCAACAAAGTTTCAATTATAGAAAATAAATAAACCCCAGAAACCTGCTTCCAGCCAGCCTTGCTGGGACCTTGGGTCAATGGGAGCTGTGGACAGCCTGCAAACAGCCCTTAGCCCCTCACCCAGGCTGGCCAGGCACCCCAGGAGGGACCCAAACCCAAAGTCTGAAAACAGCCCTCAGACCCTCACCCAGGCTAGCCACACCCCCATGAGGTAAGGGTCTCCACTGGGGGTTTGGCCAGCCTGCAAACAGCCATCAGCCCCTCACCCAGGCTGACCAGGCACACCAGCAGGTGGACATCCTCTGAGGGGTCCCAGACTGTGAGAGGGCACAGGCAAGGTTGAGGAACCACCCCCAATTCCCCAGTGCTCAAATTTGTGTGCAACTAGTTCTAAATATAATTTAAAATTTTCACATTGATTGCTTCAACTTATTTTGAGTTGACTCATCTCAGGATCTGTCCCAAGACTTGTTCCCTATTTTTATGGACAAGCTCTGAGTCAGGAATAGAGTTTTATTGCTTTTTATCCCATACCCAGACAGTCCTAGGCCTGCAGTAGCTGTATAATCAATGCGTTAAGTATTGAGTGAAGCAAACAGGAGTAGCTGTCAAGTGCATCTAACATGTCTCATTCAATGCTTCACTGTATGGATTTACCAAATGCTAAAAAATTCTGATTTTGATTTTGATCATGTTAGGTGCTAAAAACAAAACTGGATTTGTCGCTTTAAAAAATGAGATACGAATGTCTGCACTGAAAACCTTTTTTAATCAGGCAGACAAGCTGACCTATGAAGTGGAGCTAATGTTTGTCGCTTAGCATTAAAATCATTTTAGTGACTGAGTTCAAAGGAGAATATTGACAGTGAACTTCCTAAGGTCCTCACAGGGAAAAAAACACACACAAAAAGAGTTAAAGCTTTGAGGGAAGTAGGGAAGTAAAAACGAGTGGTTCTGCCTTGACAGCGTGGTTCAGTGGTTAGAGCAGCAGCCCACCAACCCAAGAGTCGTGGGTTCAATTCCGGTCAAGGGCATGTACCTGGGTTGCAGATTCCCCACCCCAGTTGGGTTGGGGTATGTGCAGGAGGCAACTGATTGATGTTTCTCTCCCTTCTCTCCCACTCCCTCCTCACTAAAATCAGTGGGAAAATCCTCCAGTGAGGATTAATCACACACACACAAAAAACTAGTGGTTCCTCTAACTCCCCCTAAAGAATTTTTTCCAACGGCTAAGGAGAAAAGGAGAAGAAACTGGTGAATATGCAGGAATTCCCAGGTTTTGAGCTGTGTGGCAGATCTCTTTTGAAGGCTTTGTGAATTGTGGTGTGATGTGGTTGGTATGTGGGGATGTCATTATCAGAGTCCGTCTTCTTTAAAAGAAAACAATGTCAGAATTCTTTGCCACCTATGTAGGTGTATTTACATGATGCTTTTCAGAGCTGGGGTAGCAGCATGAATGCACCTGTGAACGCTCTCAGAAAAGGCCTCCTACTGTCCCAGTGAACAACACAGGAGGTGTTTGTGGAAACCCCAAAGGGAGCGGCTAGCTGAAACAGAGGAGGAGCCTTGCCTCTGAGGTTGGCCCTGAGAGCTTGCCTTCTCTATTGCACCTGGTACGCACCTGCAGCCAATAGCTGTTAGCAGCCAGAGCCTTGCGGTGGTAGGCCACACCCAAGCAGGCCTTCGGAAGCCAGTCAAATACAGAGAGGAGAGCCTTTCTCCGAAGGAGCACATTTGCATTTTGTTTCCTCTGTTGTTGAAGGCTCTAAAAAGTAGGTCTATTGCAAACCATATTTCATAATAAGAGTTTCAATACTAAAATCTTGTATTTATTTCTTATAATAGGGGAGATGAAATTTCATTGAAGCATTATAGTTTAAAATTAACTTACATCTCACATCTAAGTGTACAAAAAAAACTTAGATTAGCATTGGAAATAGCTTTGGAGAGTAATTATCTTAGCTGCTGCTTTTCAGATGCGAAATGTAAGACAAGAAGTTAACAGATGCCCAGAGGGTGTGGCTCAGTGGTTGAGTGTCCATCCATGATCCAGGAGGACACGGTGTGATTCCCTGTCAGGGCATATGCCTGGGTTTTGTGCTCAATCCCCAGTGGGGAGCGTGCAGGAGGAACTGATCAAAGATTCTCTCTCATCACTGATGTTTTTCTCTCTCTCCCTCTCCCTCCCCCTCTCTGAAATCAATAAAAATATATTTAAAATAAAAAAGTTAACAGAATTGCTCAATAATACAATTAAGTTAGGCACTATGGTATTTTACACATTGTTTCCCAGAGATAACCAATGTTAAAAAATATCTCATGGATTTTTTACAATTAAAAAGTCACAGGCATCAGATATTTGTCAATCACATTGTACACCAACCTACTCCATTCAGAGAAAAAAAATTTAGAATTTTTTCTAATGAAGGGATTTTTAATTCTAAGCAAGGCTAATTCTCAAACAGTAATTTCTATACCACTTTTAAAAGATACTGTTCCCCAAACCCAAGAAACAATAGAGATTTGCTAAGCAAACTATTGAGCATCTTTTTATGTATTTGTGGACTATTGGACTGTGTGTTTGTGTGTGTGTGTGTGTGTGAGAGAGAGAGAGAGAGAGAGAGAGAGAGAGAGAGAGAGAAAGAGAAAGAGATCTGGATAAATATCTCTTGCCCTTTTAGAGAGAGATAGGGGAGAAATGGTCTTTGAATTACTCTCAATTAAGCCCGTTACCCTTTGTCTGTGATATGTTGCAATTTATTTTCCCACTTTGTCAGTTGACTTTTTGGTTTTGCTGTGTGTTTTTCTCTCCTGCATGATTCTAAATTGAACTTGTAGTTGAGGTCCAGTTCACTATTGATATTTATCAATATAAATATCACAATATACTTCAAAAAGAGCTATTAAAACCAGGATTACACAGAAGTTAGCAGTAGTCTCACACAAATCTATTCTTAAATACCCAGGAAGATTCTGATATTTTCTAGGATGGCCCATAATATCACCCCAAATAAATTTTTCATCTATAAGTTTGTGGATTTTTTTTTTAGAGATGCTAGGGCTACTTGTTGAGAATGTGTTAATACATGTTATTAATTTGATGAATTCTTAAAAGTCATGTTTCTTAGTAAATTTAGTGTAGTCTGAATCCATTCAAAAGTAAACTAGTTACTTTTATATAAAAATTTTACTTTTATTTAAAATTCAGTATGTTTTTTAAACAGAGCATAGTACAAAGTATTTTGAAATAGAGCTTAGGAAATATGAAAGCTTATTTTTTCCCCAAATATTTCTCTTGAGTATTCTTAAGCCATCTTTTCTATAATCATCTAATGACTTTTTAATAAACAGAAATTACTTATTTTGAGAAAGTGAAAGCATACCTTTTACTCCAATCTGTCTAAAAGGAATGGATTCTGCTCTACAAATAAAAAAAAAGATATTTAAGAAAGAAAGACCTATGTGTGTATAAAGACCCATGTATATGAAGAAAAATCAGCAGAAAGTGAATTAAACATTAGCAATAGTCATCCATGGGTAGTATAATTACATGTAACTCTCTTGTTTTTCATATCTTCCTCCTGCATTTTCCAAATTCTCTTTTTTGAGTCTTTTCCATATTACAGTTAACACTTGAACAGCAAGAGTCTGAACTGCATGAGTGAATATTTTTTCAATAACTATACAGCTGCCCCTCTGTATGCTGGGATTTTGCACGCGGGATTTAGCAAATTGCCAATCAGAAACAGCATTTTCATTCAGATGGCACCACTTAGCCCCCACATTGTTCAAGTGTCACCTATATAAATAATTAAAAATAAGAAAGACCGGTGACAAACTTATAAACAGAAATCCTAGGTGACAACTTCTTCCTTTAAGAAACTGCGGCAACTTCTAAGCCCTAAGTGCAGTCCTTCCCTGGACTAGACAGGGTGTTCTTTCATTTCAGCACAAAGAAGGAAGAGGGAGTGACAGCATCCAGACCCCGAGGAGGGAGCTTCCTCTGGGACTGGGAGAGCCCCAGCATCTTCACGTACACATGCTGGCGGCTCCGTGAAGTCAATTCCAGGACTTGATGAGCCCCAGATCTTATTCTGTTGAAATGAACTGGCTCCTTCCCAACGCGCATTTTCATTTGAGATGTTCTGCAGCTTTACGGTATGTTGTCAAGGTAGGACACTGAAATAAAAGGGATTCTTATTTAAATGACAGCAGGGTCAACAAATGTCTATGCTGCTAATCATGATGCTGACATCACATATATGTCACAGGTTGAAAACAAGTGTTGATTGCCCTCTGTTTGGGTAGCTGTGTAGGACCCAAGACAGTGTGGCTTAAACTGAGATACGGAGCAGATAGGAGACGAAGGAGTAACTGACCATTCTCCATTTCGTTTTTGTCACAGGAAAAGTGTCCTCAGAGTTGAGCAACTAAATAAAAAGTGCCTTATCCCAGAAAACCTACAGGTCCACTGTAACGCACAAAACCTTTCCTTTAGTCTCCTTTCTGAACCAGAAATTTGGGGCAACTTACAACTGTGATGCTTATGAATACGTAAGTTAACTTAGCATGGGAGAGAAAACACGCAAGCACAATGTGTGGTACATGAGGTGAGGGCCAGACAAAGAATACTGGGGACCAGCTATAATGATACTATTAGTCATGCTCTGTTCACCATGATGGTTTTGTTCTGATTAAAGAAAGCACATTCTAACAGGCTGGGAGTTGCATGTGGGACCTGGAGCTCACCTGGAAATGGGGTCCCTCCTCCACACCCAGGAGCTGCCCATTATCATTGAAAGGTTAACAAGCTTGTTGCAGAAACCAGAGGCACCCCCAAGCCTTTGCAAACCTCCAGCCTGCATTGCCTGTAAACTGCCCATTTTGCATAACCATTCTTATCCCTTTTGCCTACGTTCCCATGTAATCTTTGTCCTTCTACCCAATATAAGCAGCTGCCTTATGGTGGGGGGCAGAGCAGATTTTTATGGATGACCTGCTGCTCTCCCATATTGCCAGCATTATTGGAACAAACGCTCACATATTATTCAACTCTGTCTGCTGAAATGGCTCAAGTAGTGACAGGCAGCCCGGACTCATTGACTGTCCAGTTACAATGATAAGTGACTAATCAAAATTTGTAGAATCAATGAATGAGTGAAAGAATGCAATAGAGTTAATGGGTAAAAAAACAACAAATGAAAAGTCGAATACTGTATGATGTATTCATATACAGTTTTTAACAATGAGAAGAATAGTTGTTATTTGGTGAAACCAAAATCACATCAATATAATCTCAAAGTATAACCTTGTAAATGTACAATAATATGCAAAGTAGCTTGATAATACTAACCATTGGGTGAAGGGGTATTACAAGTAATTTTTATATTTCTGGGTATTTTCTGTTTTCAATGAGTATATATTATCCTTGAAAGAAAATAATTTATTTTGAAAATTGGAATAGACAGGAAGTGCTTTGCGTGCCAACAGAGAGACCTCACTTGGGACTCGAGCTATTTGGGAGAGCTTCTTGGATCAGAGAATCCTGAGCTGGGTTCATGCAGCTTAGAATGGAAGGAAGGTGGCAATGTGTTTTAGGCAGGTAACCTGGCAGCGATAAGGTAAACGAAATGATATTTTAAGCAGTCTTCTGGAACACTTTTAAATAAAATTTTTATAAAGATAAGCATTGCCCTCGTGGTCTGATTATTTAGTCTGTTTATATTTGTTGATAGCATGGCTGGCCATGAATCAGTTTTGCACAATTTTTCCATCAAATTCCCCTGATAACAGAGGAAAACAAATGCATCTCCCCTGCCAGGCCAGGTAGTAGTGCTAACTGGCAGGGGAGAAAAACAGCTCAATTATATGCCTTTCAGTTTGGAAAGGAGGTAGTCAGTAGCTTTCTTTTTTTTTTTTTTCATTTTGTTTTATTGCTTAAAGTATTGCAACGAATGTTAGGTCTCCATTTTTTCCCCTTAACCTTCCCCCTCCTCCCCTACCCCCCAGTTTCTTGTGTCCATTGATTATGCTCATATGCATGTATGCAAGTCCTTCAGTTGTGAAATGTAGGGCATCACTTGTCTCAGGTTTTGATATCTTTGTAAGGTATCTGACGGCTCCCACGTACCAAGAGGTTACCTGCTTGATTCCCAGTCAGGGTACATGTTCAGGGGAAGGAGTTGAACAAAGGGGGAGGTGGGTGCATACACAGTGCAGTCAGGGTGATATAGTAAAGGGCTTGCCTGTCAGTGTAGCTTGGGAAACAATGGATTGGCTAGGTGGGTAGACGCCAGTGCAAACTCAGGAAAATTGGGGACTACATCATCCCCAGACAAAGAGTTCCCTCTCTCTCGTTCAGTTCTGGAACTGTGGCACTCTCTCTTCATGGCCCACACTTGCCCCGTGCGCTCATCTGTTCTCTCTCCATAGCCAGTTCTAAGGAACTGTGGCCTTAGAAGCCGCATGGCCCATGGCCATGTGGACCCCACATCAGGATGCTGGACTGGACTGTGCTTTAATAGGGGGCGGAGACTGGGCGTCCCTACTTCTAACCCTGCAGAAGATAAGATTGGACTTCTTCCATGGTGGGATTGACATAGATGGGACCTTGGAAAGGAGCCTCCTTAACTTTACATCATCAATAAAATTCTTTCCCTCATGGCACCCCAAGAACTCCACTTCCACTGATAACAAACGCACATTTAGGAATGCTTTGGGAAATGGGCCTGTGCGCAGCACTGATGGAGTGATTTGGGGTGAGGACCCCAAATCACTGGGAACAATTATCCAAGAAAAACACCACCAACTGCTTCCAGCTCCTGAAGTACTTTCCAGCGCCTTTGGTATTAGTGATCTATCAGGTACAACAGCATATTTAAATCCTGTTTCCATTTCAATACTTGGGTTGTTGAAAGCATTTTATTTCAATTTGTGTTCGGTACCTGCTATGTGCCTCCTTTGTTTGCAGACTTTGCGCATGATCACAGCTGCCTTCTTGGGGATGTAAATGGATATTGACTTCCTTAGATTTTGTATCTGTGTCACTGCTAATTGGCAGGAGAGAAAAAGGTGAGAAAAAGAATAATTATATACATTTTCGTTTTGAAAGGAGGTAATCAATACCTTTCATTTGGAAATTTAGGGCATAATTTGTCTCCAATATCTTTTTAAGGCATCTAAAAAGAAAAATGTAACCAAGCCATGCTTTTCAAAACTTAGTAAAAACTTGGATTAGAAAATAATACTAAAACCATGCTATATGTTCTGTCGGCACTCTAGCCTGCTTATAGACAAGTGCCCATGCCTTGGACAACACATTTCTCTATGTCCACAGTTATATTGATTAGTAAATACTGTTACAACAGGATTGGGACATTTAAATGGCTCTCCACTGCAATCTTACATAAGGCTTCCTTTCACCCCCATAGTGAAGACACACGTTCTGTATTTCGTACAATACCTATAGCATGGAAAGTAGCAGTTGTTGTCATGAAGGTACATAAGAACTGATAGGAAAAGAAGTATTTAATTATTTTAAATATCGCTAATAATAGTCATGTATAAATTACAATAGCTAACATTTTGAGACATTCATTCTAAGAGAGGCACCGTGTTGCAGCAGGAACAACTATTATCTTATTTTTCTGGCAAGGAAAATGGACTTTAGGGAGACTGAGTACCTTGCCCAGGATTCAAAGCTAGTGAGTGAGTATGAACATACGTCTCAGTGATTGCAAAGCCCATGGCTGGACTCACCGTTTTCTGCACTTTAGAATCATCCAACAGGAAACAATGATGGCTATAACAAAGAGGAACACGCTGGAGGAAATGCCTAGGCAGTAAAACAAGGTGATTAAGTGCACGCGAAATATAGCCCATAGCTTTTCATCCCTATGTTAATACCTAGTCTTTCTAGGGTTGCCAATGATTTTTTTTAAATGTTAACTGGTTTAAAAAACACCCACACTGGCTTACCTTTAAGATTTCCCCTTTGCTGGCATTTCTCAGGGGTTAGAGCTCAGCCCGTGTACCAAAGGGTCATGGGTTTGATTCCCGGTCAAGGGCACCTGCCCTGGTTGGGGTGAATCTCCACCCCCACCCACAATGCTCTCTCTTTAAAAATCAATGGGGAAAAATATCCTCTGGTGAGGGTTAACAACAATAAACAAGAGATCTCCCCTCTGCTTCTTGTTTAATCCAGCCCGTTAGTGGCACTTCTATAGGGTTAAGGGTAACCCGTGAGCAGAGCCATTTTGTAACCTTTAGTCCAACAGCAGCCTTTCAATAACATGTGAGAACAGCACTGAGACTCCTCTCAGGCCCTGCACGTCTCTTGTGTGAGGCACAGGAGTTATTCTATGCTACAAACTCTGCCAATTCCCTCTGAAGCCGACTCTATCATAACACTATTCCTCTTACATACTCAGATCCCGAAAATGGACTTAGTGGCCTTTATGGCTTCCAATTTGTGCAAGTGAGCATGACTACCTCCCTGAAGGATATTCCCAGGCTGTATTCTCCAGCTACAATAAAATAAGATGAAGGACTGGTCATCTTTAATGGTTCAAGGACAGTGCAGAGCCTTTGATGGAGGACTCTCTATGGGCAGATGAGGATACCAGTTCTGCCACACCGTGGCCTGAGTTTGTCACTGTTTCCTTTCTAAATGAAATCGCAATGTAAGATATTTTGAGCTCTCTTTTTACATTTCATTCATTATAAGTGGATACTTACTGTTAAAGATGCTTAAGTTTTTTAGCAAAACCTTTATAAAACTTACCAATAATGCGAGCATTACGTCGGCCTAAAAGGAAGACAAAGGTCACCATGATTAAACAGGAGCCCTCAGCCAATGACAATTTAGCCTAATTTTTGTCATTGCACAGTCCAATTTTGTTCAAATATAAAAAAAACACATTGGTTTTACTGAGACAATCTCATTTTATCTTGTGTACTCGGTGGTCTGTTTCCTTTCTTTTTAACTTATCATTTTATCATAAAATTAATAGAACAACAGCAAAGAATGTATAAAACAGAAGAAAAATATGACACATAATTCTACCACCCTGAAATGCTTTGGTACATTTCCTTCTAGAACACGTTCCCATACATGTAGGTTTTTATATATTTATAGCATCTCTTTACCCACCTAACCTTTGAACAGTGGAATTAAGCGCTCAATCAATATATGTTAATTTTTACCACCACAACTATCACTACTGCTACTGGTGTGATAATACTATTAACTCTTCATTATATTTGTCACATATTTCTTATCTGTCTACTGCTTTCTTACTTTCCAAAATATGCACATAAGTGGTTAAGTCAAATTTGTTGATCTTTCATGATTTTCTCTGCCACATCAAAAAGTTCAAAGAATTCAAGTCTTCTTCTAGAGGTTTGATAAGTAAATACAATTTACGTTAGCTTTTCTATATTGACTTTAAAAACCTTAACTCTTTAGTACATCTGATACTTTTCGTAAGATAAAAAGTCCTAACATTGTTTCAATGCTACCTATGTTATTTGATCATCTTTACCATTTCTGTTATATTTCATCTGTAAGATTCTTTTATTTATAACAACCTTTATTTTATTAATGTCTATTCTGTTTCACTTGTAAAAATGAGTCAGTTTTGTGCTACTTTAAAGTGATTTGTGTATGGTGGCTTTATATTTCTTTTCATGTCTGGTAGGGTGGCCCTCCATCATGGGAATTTTCTGTCTTTCATGGCCACATCTTCGAACTCTCTAAACGCATTCATTCAGTCAGATAGCTTTCTGCCAAAGTGAATATAATTTGATATCGAGGAGGTTGCAGTTTATAATTTGGAAATATCATTCATAAGTCAGATTAACTAGCAATTCAAGGAATTAACTATAAAAACACCTGGAACAATCTTGGTAGTCACTGCTACAAATAAGAATCATAACAACAGGTGAGGGAGACCTGCCACTGACTTAGATTAAGAGAAGTTATTCGTGGTTAATTTTACCCGTCAGCTCCTTCATGCGAACAAGTTCAGGGTTTAGAATTTTCCATCTAGTTTCCCATAGAGCTCAATGACACCTGATTTCTAAATCTGCTGATGTAATTTCACCAGTTTAGAATCCTGTAGCCTACAGCAGTGAGGGAGACAGAGCAGCTGGTCTCAGCAACTTGGAAGGTGTTTCCTGACTTATGCTGACATTCTTGAAGGCCTGCTCTATCTCAGATGGGCTCTTGACTTTTAAGGATGCATGCAACAAAAGAGTGATGCAGACAAAAAGGTTCAGCCAGGTCCCCAAGGAGAGATGACTGGGTTGAGAACTGTGAAGAGAGCAAAGCTTGCTTGACTCTCATTGCTAAGGGCTTTTGGAGAAGAATTAGGAGCTCCTCTTGCACTCCTTAGCGCTACCACGGGCTGTAATAATCACATCACATTCGATGACTGTAGGGATGAATGAATGAACAGTGCATGACTGGGGAGGACCTACATTCCCTGGACCTGCTCTTGCACTTACCAGATGTGCTAGTACACGTGGCCAGAGGAGGGTCCCACGTGTTATCTGCCCGGCACTGGCTCCGAGGACTGCCTTCCAGAGTATATCCATCTTTACACTCCAAAGTTACATTATCTCGAAATCGAAATTCTTTGCTCATGTCCAACTCCTTCCAGATTCCATTTGTAAACTCTGGGACGCTGCATTTTACCTCTGAAATTAGAAAAATCAGAAGGAAATTGGTATTTTATCGATAACTTTAGTTGTAACTACCATAATGGAAAGACCTATGACCCCCAAACCTATTGCCCTTCAGCAAAGATGGGTCATGGTTTCAATCAAGAAAAATTGATAGCCCCTCCCTAAACATCTTATGATTTAAAATTCTCAAACTTGATTTTCCTAGGAATGTGGTATGTACTGTAATCCACTTTTAATTGTGAATACCTCTGAAACTGAGAAGCTGTAGAAAGATTAGGAGTTAAGATAAGCATACTCTAGCCTAGATCCACTTGGGTCATACCACAGGAAATAGGAAGATAACACAGTATTTGAAATACGAAAGAATAGAAGAGAAACAAGCAAAGCAAAAAGCCCCTAACTTATAGTTTTGAAAAGTCAAAAAGCCACATTTAAAAGGAATCAATAGAAAGTGCAGAGTTAGAAAGCAGGGGATGAGCTGGGGTCCAATCCTAGCACCATCACTCCTGTGCTGAGGATCCTAGGCTAGTAACTGGATCTCTCCACACCTCAATTTCCTCCTCAGTAAGATTGTAAGAACAATCATCCCATCTCATCAGATTCTTCTGGAAACAAACACACATCACATTTGTAAAGTCATAGAATATTGATTATTAATTCCACATTTTGTAGCTTTTTACAATATTGCCAAGAAACGTTTTGAAGTCATATTTCATTTTTGCAAACATAGAATAAGAAAAGTCATTCCTGGGACTTGGTGCAGATAAGAGGAGATAAACTGCTGACCTTTGGACTTGGAAGTCATAGTGAGACCCCACATGTAGTAATTCCAGAACTAACTGCTCCGACCTCACTTCTACAGTCCTCACAACTAAGTGCTTCCAGTCTCCTATTGACCCTCTAAGGGTGTTCGTGAGGACCATCTGTGATCCTTTAAGGCTGAAATAGTTTACTAGTAAAAGGCCTGGAAAGCGTCTTAAGTTAGTGATTGGTGTCTGTTCTATCACTGACAATTCCCTCTGTTCTTCCTACTTATTTGGTAGAGATAAAGATATCTGTGCAGCCTCTCTTCCTACTGTGTGTTCTGCTTTTCATCTCCTCTATTGATACTCATTTCACCATCCTCTCAGAAAAGATCTCTCTCAGCCTTATCAGCCTCACACAGAAATCTTCCATAAAAACCCAGCAAGAATAGAAGATACCTTTGCAATAATGGTGAACTTGGCTCCACTTTCCCTCATGCGTACAGAAAATGAAGGCATTCCCCACCAACAGGTAGCCTGGGTCACAGGTGTAGTTGACTATCATCCCAGGAAGATATGGAGATACATGTCCTCCAGTGTGACGCCCATTGTGCATCTTGGGCGGAGGTGGGCATGCTAGATCAAGAAGATACTTTCAGTTAAACATGGAAGTCTGAACATGCCAACACATCTAATCATATTTCTGACTCTTAGAGCCACATGAAGACCTAGGCAGGCAAGCCTCAAGGCACTAAATATTTGTGGGTCAGTGGGAAGACTAATTCTCTAAATCCAAACCTCTCAGCCTTTAAACAGGATCATATATGCCCTTTACCTGCAGACTGCACCGGTCAGAAATACCACTGGCATCTACAAATTACCCAGTTCATGCTATCTGCCCTCTCTGGAGGACGGACCTTATGTGGCCAATCACAGCCACAAAGGAGCTTCTGATTGCCAGGTGCCATCACTTAAAGCTAGAACTATATGGGAAAGGATTGAGCCAGAGGCCAAGAGCACAACACCCACTTCACTCCCCCGGGGCATCCTGAGTTCCTTTTGCTAAAGGTGAGAAGAAGCGTCAACAAAATGCAGTCATAGGCTGAGCAGAACCTTTAGGACTAACAACAGAGCACAAATGGCTACATCGGGACTTGCCCAATTACTTCTAGAGCCTTACCAATGCACTCCATCAACATGTACATTTTGCTCTGCAAACCATCCTTGTAGGATGGAAACAACTAGTAATTAATATGGCAAAACCAAATATTTTCCCTGGTTTTAAAATATTCTCTATAACCTTTGGGCCTTGCCAATATTCTCTATAACCTTTGGGCCTTGCCAATACTCTCCTGCCTCCTGTCCTCACCATCCTGCATTCCTCACCCCAGTGGGCAGGGTCATTAGAATATCACCAGTTGGGGCACAGTGCAGCACCTCTAGAACCATCTGTTATTCTCCTGGCAGGTACCTCTGTGTCTGATAGTAATAGCAAAGTTATATTCAGAGGAACACGAACTGTCACGATAGAAATATAGAGGTTCTTGCCCGGACGCACTGATCCATATGGGAGGTGGGGAAATGAGCACTGACCAGCAGAACCAGAAAGTTCACAGTGAGGGGCAGGGCCGCTCCAGAGCCCGTTCCCTTGGCGGTCACTTGTGCAGCGGATGGTCTTCTCCCCAATGAGACTGAAGGTCATCCCTCTGTCTGGGTGGGAGTCACATGTATAAGATATTTCTGTTCCATAGGGGATGTCTCTCAGAGAAGTTCCTGTGTGGTTCCCGTTAAGGATAGCAGGGGGATCTGGACAAAAGATTCCTAGAAAGAAAACAAGAGCATTAGGTTCCAGTAGAGTTTTAATCAAAATGATTATACAATATTGGTACCCTGGGACTGTGTTATAAACACATTCTGTTTTCAAAAGAAATTTTTTAAATTGATTTCAGAGAGGGAGGGAGGGAGGGAAGGAAAGAGAAAGAGAGAGAGAGAGAGAGAGAGAGAGAGAGAGAGAGAGAGAGATCATTGATGACAGAATCATTGATCAGCTGCCTCCTACATGCCCCCTACTGGGATTGAGCCCACAACCCGCGCATGTGCCCTGACTGGGAATCCAACTGAGTCACACCAGCCAGGTATAAACACATTTCTTTTTATGATAATATAACTAAGGTGAATGCAATTTATATATGCAGAACATTTTTAGAGAAGAAACAGAGGAAGGTGAGACATAGCTTGTAGTTTATTGTAAACATCCAAAAGACCCTCCGGGCAGCTAAGATTTTAATCAATTTGAAAGATAATTAAGTTGTGTTTTTTACAGCAACAATTCGATGTCCTACTTTACGTCAGATGTAGTAAGAGTCCTCGGCTGACAATGCAATACAAGATAAACAAGGTTTTGGCTCTCAAATGTCTGAAATTCCAGGGAAATCTCTGTGAAATTTATGAAATGTGGACTGTTATTTGCAGCCAGTCTAAATGTTTCTTGATGACTGAGACCATTATCATCAGTGTCCCCATCAAATACACCGTAATGCCATTAGAAGACAGTCAGACTAAAAGGCACCAGATAGCCTTTTATTTCTTTTTCTTTCGCTTTCTTTTTCTTCCAAGATATCAGCCGTCATTTCTTCCTGCTGTTAGTGTATCTATTTCTAGCAATTCCCTCCCTAAAACTAATTTGATGCTTCTAAACTGGTATAAATTGGGGAAAAGATAACCAAGATGATCAGAATTGTATGTATAAACAAGTGAAGGCTTTAATATATCAAAGAATAATTGATTTGTTTGTATTTTTGTTTACCCAAAGGTTAATTGTAAGTTTATTTTCAGTTATATGTGTGTTGGGAGGGTTGAGTTTGATGAATATCTGAGTTTTATGCATATGGAATGCTCTCATCCAGTTGCACCATAATCACAAGATGAACAAATAGGTTTCTCGCAAGGTAGTTTACCAAAATCCAAGTTAAAATGAATGTTTTTCAATTATCAAGAAATGGTATTTTAAAGTCTTTCTTTGCTTTAGTAAACAGAGTAGGCTAAATCAGTAATGTCTTGGTGTATAAACACTTCTATCTATTTATCAGTTTCTGAATCTTCAGCATGTTTCATTTAAGCAAGTGGTTTGAAAATTTAGGGCACCTTATCTCATTCAAATATTGACTCATCTCTCTGTACCATACAAATTTATCACATAACACTTTTTTAAAAATTTATAACACATCCATGTTAACATATTTTATGCTTTCAATTTTTATATGTTCATTTATTTATTTTCTTGCTCGTGGGCAGCCTCCCTAAGTAGAAAATGAACTCCATGCCTGGCCAGTGTGGCTCAGTGGTTCAGCATGGACCCATGAAGCATGAGGTCAGGTTTTGATTCCATGTCAGGGTACAAACTTGGGTTGTGGGCTCAATCCCCAGTAGGGGGCTGCACAGGAGGCAGCCAATCAATGATTCTCTTTCATCATTGATGTTTCTATCTCTCTCTCCCCCCTTCCTCTCTGAAATCAATAAAAAAGTGAATTTCTCAAGAACAGGGATATGTCTTTCCTATTCATTACTCTCCCCCCATGGAAAGTCTTGACATGTGGTTCTTCCTCAGGATTAAATAACAGGAGGGATGAATAGTTTAGATCAGTGAGGGGATAAAGGGACATACATATGTAAGAGAAACTAAAAAACAAATGAATAAATACATTTTGGCAGACCTTTGTGCCACCTGGTTTCTCCCGACATATTCCCCACAAAATTCAGCACTGGCATTAACCTAGTGACTTACAGATAGTACCATCAGCACAGTGTATAAGATCTACATGACCTGCTTTGAAATTCTTCCAACAAAATGTATTTTTGAAAGTAATTTGGTGAGAGATTCAAATGACAGGTGAGACCATGAGACACAGCACACGGCAAACAGAAAGGAGAGCTACCCAGGTTGCATAGTTGTTCCTTCTACTCACGCTCACACACAGGGACACTGCTGCTCCAATGGCTTTTCATTCCCATCAAGACACAGTGGCTAACAGAGCTGCCTTTTAGTCGGAACCTAAAGTAAAAGAAGGGGAGTAGCAAATAGGTAAGCAACTCCCGTCTCTTTCTTCATCGCATCACTGATAGATACCCAGGTTGCTCACTTCCATCTAAATACCACTTAATTCTTAGGTTGAGGCCCAGTTGAAAACCTGGGCCTCAACCTAAGCAGATGGCAGGAACTCCGAAGCCAATTATGCTAAAGAGTCACTGTATCCTGTGATGGACAAAGCAATCAGAGATGGTAACTCAGTGGTCCTACAGACATCATAGCCCAATGTCACCTCCAGAAGTCACTGAACAGGAGCTGGACCCCTCCCTGTGCCCAAACCCCATCTCACAGACAGCTCTGTGCCATCCCACTTATTCTCGTTGGTGAGTCACGGGGAAAAACAGCTCTCCATCTGGGTGACCAAAGCAGAGAGCATCTATAGAAACGCGACATTGTCCTTCTTGCCACTCCGTTTGTAATGGTCAGAAAGAGGCTCACAGAAGCACACTCAGCAAATGTTCTAGAGAAAAAAGGATGAGGGCAGGAGGCTTTGTCTTCCTGAAATGCCCAGGTTATTGTTGAATCCTGTTGACTTTGTAAAATCCGCTCACCATGACTGGGTAGCAGACTTTGTACACATCAAAGATTCCTGGGAAACTGATAAAATTAGCTGCTGTATTGCTCAATCTTGTTACCTCGGCAGTGAGTGTATACCACTTGGAGTCTACTGGTAGATGCATGTAAACAGCTAATAATACTAATCAAAACAGTACCATTGGCCAAATGGTCCCAATGTCATGGCATCACTGTTGGAAAGACATATAATTGGATTAAAAGCACTTATCCACAAACTGTTACAAATTGTGCTACTGATTGATTTGGAAGTTACCTGAACAAAATCCTTGTCTGACTTATCACCTCACAAATAATTTGTGTCTCATACATTAAACTTTTACTAGCAAAATTTTTATAAAATTCTACTTCCTGCCCCGAAACAGCTATTTATCCATATACTTCAAGTTACAAATGTGAATTCAAGGTCAGTTTTTATTTATATTTTTACTCAACACTGAATGTCATCTTCCTTATCTCCTTATAGTCCTGCTACTAAGTTCTTCCACTTATTTCAAAACTGCTCAGGCATGACTGTCCCTGGGTGCTTCCCTTCCATAGGTCTGCTCCCCTTTTTGGATTAACCCTGGAACCCAAGAGGATCACTGTCCAGGTCACACTCACCCCTCATCACAAATGAAGGACACTTTGGCTCCAAGCTCAAAGTGAAGTGGAAAGAGCACACGGCCATTCGGAAGTGGGTCCCGGAAGGCAACGCATGATTTCACTGAAGAAAAATAAATGAGGAGTAAGACAGCCATGTGAGGTGCAAAGACGATCTGCAAAAAGGATGAGAGGGCGTGTGGGCACCTGCGCATCTGGGGGCGGCTGGGCTCCAGTCTCCCTGGGGC
>PVJC01025049.1:0-25026 GCA_004026665.1 Murina feae | reverse complement strand
TTCCTGAGGCTTCATTGTGAAGTGACATTCTTTGATTTAAATTCTAGGTGACAAAATAGTATAAAGAATCCCATGAATCATCTCCAACAAGTTTTCATACAGACTCTGCCTGATAAACCTTCGCTGGTTTGCACGAGACTAGGTAAGAATTATGACATGGCAAAAATATACATTAGCTGGTTGCTAAATATTATCCAAATTATCTCCAAATAAATACCCCAAAGAGACTGCAGGGACAGAGTTTTTCCCCTCCCATGGCCTTTTCATATAAAGCCAATTATTTTAAATTACAAACGTAGATAAAACTAATATCAAATAAAATCAGGAAAGATGTGCTGAAAAGACTTAATTGCACATCCTTTAAAGGTTAAAGATACAGCTATCAGTACTTCTTTTTATAAATTATTACTTGAAAGTTTGTATGTTTTCTTTCATGATGTCTGTGTTTCAGAAAGCAACTTTTAGTAATCATTTCCTCACTAGGGATACCATGGGGTAAAGAACTTGTACAGCAATAAATGAGAGTTTTGCAACTTGTGCTTTTTGGAAAATGAAGCATTATAAGTAACTTCTATCTAATATAATAACAGAGTGATATGCAAATTAACCCTCACTCTGTTACACTCTGGCCACACCCACCAGCCAAGCCATGTCCACCAGCCAATCAGAGGGGTGATATGCAAATTAACCTAGCCAAGATGGTAGCCGGCAGCCACGGAACTAGAGTAAACAGCAGGCTTCCATTGCAACTGCCTGCCTAGGCTGGCTGAGCCTCTGCTCACAGTAACAATGTTTCAGTTATAGAAACCACAGAGCTGAAACAAACAGGAGGCTTCCTTACCTGCCTAGACCTCAGCTCAAAGCAACAGTGTTTCAATTATAGAAGATAAATAAATCCCAGAAACCTGATTCCAGCCAGCCTCGCTGGGACCTTGGGTCAATGGGAGCTGTGGGCAGCCTGAAAACAGCCCTCAGCCCCTCACCCAGACTGGCCAGGTACCCCAGTAGGGACCAAAAACCTGAAGGGACTGTGGACAGCCTGAAAATGACCCTTAGCCCATCACCCAGGTTTGCCACACCCCAATGGGGTGAGGGTCCACACTCGGGGGCTTGGCCAGCCTGCAAACAGCCATCAGACCCTCACCCAGGCTGACCAGGCACACCAGCAGGTGGACATCCCCAGAGGGGTCCCAGTCTGCAAGAGGGCACAGGTCGGGCTGAGGGACATCCTGAGTGCACAAATTTTTGTGCACCAGGCCCCTAGTTGTATATATTTAAAATGTACAACTTGATGATTTGATGTATGTATATATTGTGAAATACTACAGTCAAAGTATTTAACAGTTATCTCAGATGCCTTTCTAAGTGATAGATGAAAGATAGAGAGTAGGTAGGTAGATAGATAGATAGATAGATAGATAGATAGATAGATAGATAGATAACTATTTTACACATAAAAAAACAACAACCCAAAAACTGAGACACAGAGCTCTGTCAGCTAGATGGCAATGCAAACGGGACTCTAACCCAGTCTGGAGCTAAATTTTGTGCTTATACCTTCTCTGCTGAGTTCCTTCTTCCCAGAAGGCCAGGATAAAGGCTGCTGATAGTTCATTGACTCAGATTGGGTCCTGTGTCTCTTCTTGAACCAATCATTGTGGGCCTCTTGGGACAGGGTAGGTTGATTGATTTAAAGCAATCAGGACCAACCCTGGAGCTGAGAGTATATGGTCAGTCATTTGACTGCACCTACCTGAGAAGGGTGCAGGAGTGTTTGCCAAAAGGGACTGGTAAGGGAAGCAGGGATAGATACTAGGCAGCAAACAGCAGTTTTCCTAAAGAGCATGGATATTCCAAACTGTAGGTGGAGCCTCCCAATAAGCTTATACTTCAAAAGGAGAACAAAACGGGTATGCAGGGCCACAATTCAAGGCACTTCACAATATTCTTTACAATACTACTGGCATCCAAGTGCTTCAGATGGACTTGGGCTGGTAAGGCCCCATTCTTTATCTTCTACTTTGAATTGCTACTTGCCTATTTCCATCCATCCATCTATCCATCCATCTATCCATTTTTCCATCCATCCAATACCAGAACACCTACCGTGTGCCATGCATTGATCATTGGTGGCACTGGAAATTCTGGGGTTAACAAGATAGGTGCAGTTGCTGCCCACATGGAGCTCATAGAATAGTGGAGGAGCAATGTTAAAATTACAGTGTAACATGCAGTTACAATAGGGAGCTGTGGCTAGGAAAGTGCAGAGTGATATACAACCCTGTAAAAGAAGAATCTCACTCAGGTTTTGGGGCAGGAGAGGTTTCCAGGAACCTAAGTGACACCTAATGTGAGACTCAAAGGAAAAGGAGGAATTGGCTGCGCAAAGGTGGATCGAGATGGGAACTCAGAAACTCTGTCCTGTGGGTACTACGGCTAGCTATTTCTGTGAGCCCTATACCAATGGTCTCCCCCTGTCCTCAAAGTCTCTGAGTTCTTCTAAAGAAATTAAAGATATGAGATTAATTGAAATTATTTATATACTAGTAGCTCAGTGCACAAAAATTCATATGCTGGTAGGGTCCCTAACAGCTGGCGAAGGCTGGCCAGATACTTCCTTCCCCCAGCCACCTGCCGCCTCTGACTAGCCATCTGCTGCCTCTGACCTGCCGCCACCTCCCTCCCTTCCCCTGGTCTGCTCCACCCCCTGGTCCAACTCTTGGAAGAACTCTCTGTTGAGGGGACAATTTGCATACTAGTCTTTTATTATATAGGATAGTTTGTGTTGGATATGACTGTGCATTATTGAATCATGTTTCTGAAGCCCTAAGGTTCCACAGAGGTCTTAGGGCTCCAGGGGTGAAGGTGAGGGGTGGAGAGGAGGGATCTATTGCCTATAGAGATCAAATACGCTGAGCAGGAAGACCCCTGAGCCTTCTTTTCCTGATTCGACCAGACAAGCACTATTTTATATAGTGGGAAATATTACTGGGGGGGGGAGCGGGGAGAGGGAGGCAGGGAGGTTCTCCTGCTTAAAAATAAAATTTGAATAATTCTGAGGTAAAATGTGGGTTTATTAGGGAGAGTTCCTTGTATTTATTGTTTTGGAACATTTCTCTATATACTGGCAATCAGGTCCTTGACTGGGCGTATAGCTATTGTCATGACACAGTCTCCATGAGCAAATTCTGATCTGGCTTACATACTTCAAATTATGATGTATTTTCCAGGAATGCAGTCCCCTATAGAAATGTATGGATGTGGCAAGTATGAGATTAGAGATTCCCACACGTGCAAGAAGATTTCAATAAGGAAAAGATAGACTTTTACTGGGGGTAATCAGTGATGATTTCATAGAAAGGATGGCCTCTGAACTCGGTTTTGTTGACTTTCAATAGTCATAAATAGGAAAGGGGAGGGCTTTCCATTTGAAAGGAAAGAATGGACAAAACTATGGGGCAGGAATGCAAAGGCATGTTTGGAGAACAATACAAAGAATGTTTTGGCTGAAAACTGAATATTGTCTGGAGGAGTTCTATAAGATTATACTTAAAAGCTAACTTGGATAGGGATCCAAGGATGATAAATAATTTGCCTTCCTTTCTCAGGACATTTGCACTTGCTATTCTCTCTACTTGGAGTGCTCTTGTCTCAGATCTCCAGATGATCAGGTCCTGCTTGTTATTCATTTTTTTCCAAAAATCTACCCTGCCCAACTTGTTAAAGCAATTCTCTCTCCACCCAGCAACTCATTCTCTTGTCCATGGCTACATTTCATCTCCTTCATAGCACTAAATTATCCTATTTACTTGCTTACTTGTTTATTGCCTATCTTCTCACCCGAAGGTAAAAGCCCTGAAGAGCTGAGTCTTTCCTATCTTGTTCATTGCTGAAACCTCAACACCATGCAAGTGCATGTCGCATAGTAGGCATTCAATGAATATTTGTTCATGAATAATTATATAAGTTATTATTTAGTCAATGGATAATGAATGTCATAAAATTTTTTGATTAAGAAATGAAACATCCTAGCAGTATTCTAGAGAAGTTAATTTGACAGCAGATTTTAGGTGGAATGAGGCAGTATGAGATTATTAGGTCAGGGAGATCAATTAGGAAGGCATTTCAATAGTTCAAATAAGAGATAAGAGCTTAAACTGTGGCCATGGCAATAGTCATGGCAATATGGGATAGATGTGAGAGTTGGGAAGATCAAAGGCATGTTACTTGACGAGTGATTAGCTATGGAGAGTAAGGAACAGCTGGAAATTAAGGGAATAGTGATGCCTTACTTAGAAAGACTTTGGTAAAAATAGCTAGTTTAGGCGAGTTTAATTTGAAGCATCTTGAGCTCTAAATGACACAATATGTGAAAATGAAGTAGGAAATCAAGTAGGCAATTGTGTATCCTTGTTTGGGAAGAGGAGCCGGGGAGGAAATAAAGACTTGGGAGTTAACAGCTTAGAAGTGGTAGTTGACCCTTTGATAGTGAATAAGTTCTCTGAGGGATAGAATAAAAGGAAAAAAAAGAGTAGAGGGCTGAGAATAGCGGATGAAAGAAGCTATATTTCAAGGATGAGAGGGGGAAAAAAACACACAGAAGATGGGATGGAGGAGGGGTAAGATTCAAGAAGGAAAAAGTAAATTGGAAAGAGCATTTCAGAATGGTAAACAGGATGCCAAAAGATTAGGATGCTGTGGATTGAGGGCAGAGACCTCCCACTTCTGTCCCTGCAATGGGAATATTGTTATTCAGTGCACAATGCAGTTTACCATCAACCAACCCCTTTGCCATATTGTCACTTTCCTACAGTTCTATACCTACCCACGTGTAGGTTCTGCATAGCTCCTCAAGCATACCTGCTCAAAGTCACTCCAGTTTCAACTTCCAGTTGCTCTTTATTACTTTCCTCCTGTCTGTGACTTTTCCCTTTAGTACCCAATACCTTTTGGTTGAGATCTAGTTTGAATTTCTTAATTGCTAGACATTACTTAATATATCAACAGTAGAATCATGCCAATCACAACCATAAGGGTTCATAATAGTTCATCATTAAACCTAACTCATTAACACTGCTATTGCTTATTATTAGTGTGGTCCTTTTATATAGGGTGGAAAAAAAAACAAAAAAAGATCACTTCTCTTTCCTTGTTTAAAGGTAATCTTCTCTGTAATACATCTTTATATACCTTATTTTTTACTGAGGTCTCATTGAATTTATTTATTTTATTTTATTTTATTGTTTAAAGTATTACGACAAATGATAGATAAGTATTACAACAAATGATAGATAGATCTCCATTTTTCCCCTTGCCCTTCCCCCCTCCTCCCTAACCCCCAGTTTCCCGTGTCCACTGATTATTCTCCTATGCATGCATGCAAGTCTTTCAGTTGATCTTCCAACTCCCCCCCAACCCTCCCCAGCCTTCCAGCTGTAGGATGATAGTCTGTTCAAGGCTGCTCTGTCTCTGTATTTATGTTTATCATTTTGTAATGGTCTTTATTATCCATAAATAAGTGAGGTCATGTGGTATTTTTCTTTCATTGACTGGCTTATTTCACTTAGCATGATGCTCTCCAGTTCCATCCATGCTGATGCAAATGGTAAGAATTCCTTCCTTTTTACAGCAGCATAGTATTCCATTGTGTAGATATACCACAGTTTTCTAATCCATTGAATTTAAATGAAAGTGAAATCTTAGGTGCAGGAAAAAACTTGATAGCACAAACATTATGCCAGAAGCATAATTAAGGAAATTCAGACCTTACACCCTCTTTTCAGGATCTCCCTATCTAGAGGAAAATTATGTGAAAGCAACTGCTTCCCTACAGGGCCTTAAAATTAGAATTAGATCAAACATCTCCTAGGTCACCCATGATTATTGAGCATATGCATTGTGTATGCACAGAAAGTGTAAAGAATATAAAAGGGAAGCAGCAGCCTTGGGCTACTCACCGGCCTGGAGATGGCCATGCCTGATACAGTAATGATTAAGATAAAAGATGAAGGCTGGTGAGCAGAGATCTGCAGCCTGTGGTCCTGAACCTGACGAGTGCTTTGTAATGTCGGACCATGGGCAGCAAAAGACAAAGCAGGTAGGTCATCCATCAGATCTGCTAGAGCCAAGACAAAAGCCAGAGTAGAATGAGGGCCCTTTCCATATTCCTGGATTCTTTTGGCTCAAGACATTGTGGGTCACTAGGGGCAACATGGATGACAGAAGACCCATGGACCAGAGTTAGGCAGCTACTGGGTTAAATTAGCCCTTTTGGAGAATGGATACCAGGAGGGACAACTGGGAAGCCGAGACCTAGTGTCTAAGAGAAAACAGTTTCATTTCCCATATTAAAAACATGATATTGGTTTAATAAACAAGGATGTTAGTTTGTATTTAAAAATTATGAAGAATATAGCTGTCATCTGGAACATTTGTCTATTCAATGTCTTCCATAAGTCACTCTGGTTCTTCCTTACTGTATTTCAAAATCTGATTCCTGTGCCATTCTCCCTCCGAGCTTCAAAAACAAAGCTTAGCCCCTCCATTTTCACTCTGACAGCATCCAGCAATGGACAGTAATTCTCCTCTGGCCAGTGCTCCAGTGCCTGCCTTTCCCACTCACTCTGTGGCCCCCACTCCTCACAAAAGCACTTTGGGCAGAGATGACATGAAGGAAAAGTCAGGCCCTCTGAAAGAGATGGCATTGTGGGCACTCACTGAGATGTGATCTGTGTTTTTAAGTCATCAGAATGGCTTTACAATAAGCCATTATATTTCTTTCACTTGATACTGTTTGTCACCAATAAACAAACCTCTTCAGGAGCCTATGACCACAAAAGAGAACGCCCTTCATTTGGCAAAGAAGATTGGCTCACAGCCCATCAGTCTTCCGCTTTACTCAGTTTAATTCGTGTTATGATTAAAAAAAAAAAAAAGGGATGTGGACTCTTGAATTGGAATGCCTGGGTTCAAGTTCTAGCTCCATCAGTTCTTACTAGCTCTGAGAAGTTGGGCAAGTTAATAAGCCCCTCCATACCTCAGTTTCTTCATATTTAAAGGAGGATAATAATATTACTGACGCACGGGGTTCTTGTGTGGATTAAATATGTTAATCCAATAAAGTTCTTAGAACAGTGTTTGACTCATGAAATAACTCACTTGATGATATCTAAAGTGCACACACACAAAGAGCCACAAAGTCAAGCTTACTGGTAGTGTGTAAGACACAATGAGATAAGGACATAAGCTTGGTACTTGTTTCCTTATTTTAACCTTGAGAAAGACTTGGCAAAGAAAAGATTCACAAAATGCCCAGAGCCAATAGTGATAAGGAATATGTTCTGCCTCGTAAGCTACGTAGAGATTGTTAACTGTGGCCCTGCACCTACACAGAAGGGGCTGTACTCTGAGCTCTGAATACAGTAGCTGGGACAGAACAGGTGCTCAATAAATGTTGAGCACTGAGGGCTGCTGTCACCACCTGTCACAATTAATTGCTAATTCTACCTAATGAGCAGGCTTAGAGATGGCTCAGGACACAGGTGGAAAACCTGGGAAATTGGTGATATTTTTTGTGATAGGATAGATTCTTCCTACGACAGGATGTTGAGGATTCCATGTCACTCCCCTGTTTGCTACTGAGACCGCTGGCTGAGCATCAGATGCCCTGAGTCTTGAGAGTTGTGCTGGGTCCCCAGGGAGTCACTGGCTCCACTCTGGGCAATTAGTGCATTATTGTAATTATTGCTGATTTTCTAGAGAGCCACTAAATGGCACCCTGATGATCAGAAAAAGATAATGTTCAGCCCTGTACACCTAACTTCCTATTAGAGCATTACTTAGACACTGGAGACAATCTGGCTCATTAATAAATAAATTCATTTCTGTGTTTCCTAATCCACGCTATAAATTTACCCCATACACTGATCCTTGAATTTATAGCCCTTTATCTTTTCCCCCTCTTTATCCATTCCTTTATTTATTTTTGTAGCAACTTGAAGTATAGTTGTCATACAATAAGCTGCATGTATTTTAAGCGTACGATTTGATAAGTTTTGACACACATAGACATCTTTGAAACCATCACCACAATCAAGTTAAGGAATTTGTCATGTCCATCACTCCGAAATTATCTTTATACCTTATTGTAATTCCTTCCAGGGTCCCCAGCAGGACCAGGGCAATCATGGATCTGCTTTCTGTCACTATAAATTAGTTTGCATTTTTTCAAGACTTTGTATAAATGGAATCATGAAATATATATATACTCCTTTTTTCCGTATTGTACCAGCTAGGACCTCTGGTATGATGATGAATATGGGTGGTGAGAGCAGATATTCTCATCTTTTTTTATCTTAGGAGAAAAGCAGTCTTTCATCCTTAGCTGTGGATTTTTTTCATAGAGCCTCTTTAAATAAATCCCCTTTTACTCCTTCTTGGATAAGAGTTTTGATCACAAATATATGCTAGATTTTGTCAAATACTTTTGCTGTATCTATTAAAGTGACACAGAATAAATTCATTAAAAAGATTCATTACATTGACTTTTGAATACTAAACCAAGTTTGCATTGCTGGTAAGCTTCACTTGATCATGATGTATCTATCATTCTTTTTCTTTTTGTCTGTTGTTGGATTTGATTTGCTAAAATTATGTTTAAGAATTTTTGCATCTATATTCATGAGGGTATAGGTTTGTAGTTTTCTTTTGTTGCAATGTCTTCAGTTTCAGTATCAAAATAATATGCTGGCTTCACAGGATAAGTTGGCAAGCATTACTTTCTCTTTAGTTTTCTGAAAGAGTTTTTATAGATTGGTATTTTTTCCTCCTTAAATATTTGGTAGAATTTACCACTGATCCATCTGAAACTGAAGATTTAGGGGGCAGGGTACAGAAAGTTTTTAATTACCAAATCTATTTCTTTAATAAATATAGAGCTATACAAGTTATTTAGTTTTGCTAGAGTGAAAGAATTCTTTGTCTTTCAAGGAATTTGTCTGTTTTATCTGTTTTTTAATGTATTAGCATAAAGTTATTTATAATATTCCTTTTTTAAAATCCTCACCCAAGGGCATGCTCATTTATTTTTAGAGAGAAGTGGAGAGAGACAAACAGAGAAACATTGATCAGCTGCCTCCCAGACACATTCCAGCTGGGGCAGGGATCAAACTCTCAACGTAGGTGTGCACCCTGACCAGGAATCAAACCTGCAGCCTTTCAGTGATGGGATGTAGCTCCACCAACTGAGCCACACTAGCCAGGGCATAAAATTCCTTTATTATTCTTATAATATTTGTAGAATGTGTGATGATGTCACCTCTTTCATTTCTGATATTGGTGATTGGTATTCACTGATTACTCTCTTTTTATCCTGACTAATTGGGTTAGAGGATTAGTAATTTTATTGATCTTCTCTAGAAAATATTTCAGTGATCTTTTCTATCATTTTTTGTTTTCTATTTCATTGATTTCTACTCTGATCTTTATTGTTTCCTTTCTTCTTTTTACTTCGAGTTTCATTTGGTCTTATTTTTTCTGTTTTGTTTTGTTTTTGTTTTTGTTTTTGTTTGTTTGTTTTTTGGTGTGTTTTTTTAAAGGTAGAACTTAAGGTCACTGAGTTGAAATTCTTCCTCTTCTATAATATGGATGATGAGTGGTGTAAATTTCCCCATAGGTGGCATTGCACAAATTAAAATATATTTTTTCTTTTTTATTTAGTTTAAAATGCTTCCAAATTTCCCTTTTGATTTCATATTTGGCCCACAGTTTATTTAGAAGTATCTTATCTAATTTCCACATATTTGGGGATTTTCAGAGACATTTCGGTCATTGTTCTCTTATAGAATTACACTGTTGTTGAAGAACATAATTTGTAGGAATAGAGTCCTTTTTAACTTTATTGAGACTTACTTCATGGACCAGAAAGGGTTTACATGTCACATGCATCACTTGAAAAGAATGTGTATTTTGCTGTTCCACAAATGTCAATCAGGTCAAGTTGGTTAATAATGTTTTTCAAATCTTTGAACGCTCACTGAATTTTGTCATCTTATTCCATTAATTACTGAGGAAGGAGTATTGAAATATTCACTCTATGCAGTTTCTTATTTCATTTTGCTTCATTTATTTTGATACTCTGTTACTAGTAAAACTTTTAATAACTCTGTTATTTTGATACTCTGTTCATTAATATTTAGGATTTTTATGTCATCTCAAAAAATTAACATTTTTTATTATTACATAGTGATCTTCTTATCCCAGGTAATGTTTTGTTGCTCTGAAATCTACTTCACTTGATAGTATAGTAAACTGTAGTTACTCTGGATTTTCTTTATATGATTTTATCTTGGTATGACTTTTTTCAGTTTTTAATTTAATTCAGTGTATATTTATTTAAAGTAAGTTTCTCATAGCCACCATTATTTGGGTCCAACAATATTTGCCTATTGATTGGAGTATTTAGATCATTTGCTCTTACTGTAATTATTAGTATGGATAGACCATGCTATTGTCTATTTTTCCCGTCTCTTCTTTGTTCTCTTTTTCATTTTTTCTGCCTTATTTGGATTGTTTAAAATTTTTATGATTCAAATTTGTCTTCTTAGTTGGCTTATTAGATATAACTCAAATTTGTTATTTTAGTGGTTGCTTTAGGGTTTACAGTGTATATCTTTAATTTGTCACAGTGTGCTGTCAATTGATATTTACCACTTTACATATAGCATGAGAACCTTTCAGCAGTATACTTTCACTTCTTCCTTTCTGGTTTTTGTACCATAGTTGTAACACATTTGCTTTTTATACATTATAATCTACATGTTACATTGTAATTCTTTTTGCTTAAACACTTGATTATCTTTTAAAGAAATTTAAATAAGAAAATAAATGTTATGTATTTATCCATGTAATTACCATTTCTTGTGTTCTTCATTTATTTTTGTACATCTTTATTTTTATCCAGTACCATTTTTTTCCCTGCCTGAATATATCCTTAAAATTTTGTGTAGGTATTACCGGCTGGTGAATCTTTTCACTTTTATATGTCTAAAAATAACATTTTAAACCTCATTTAAACTAGTTTTGTGTGTGTTTTTCAGTTCTTTAAATATGTTGTTCCACTGTTTTCTAGTTTGTATTGTTTCCAGTGAGAATTCTATCATCTTTATTTTTATTCCAGTTTATATAAGTAACTTCTTTCTCTGACCACTTTTAATATTTTCTCTTTATCACTGATTTTAAGCAAATCCATTATGATGTGCCTTGATGTCCTGTTTATGTTTCACTGAACTTCTCAAATCTATGGATTTACAGTTTTCAGAAAACTTTTGCCTCTAGTTTTTCAAGTACCTTTGTCTCCCCACCCTCATCTTCAGGACTTCCATTACACTTATATTACTCTCCTTGAAGTTGTTCCCCAGCTCACTGATGCTCTGCGTGTTTTTTAAAAAATTATATTTTCTGTGTGTTTAATTTTGGATAGTTTCTATTGTTATGCCACTATTTTTTTCTTTTGCACTAAGTCGCCAATAATGCCATCCAGTATATTTTCTATTTTATACATTGTAATTATAATCTCTGTAAATTTTACTTGGGTCTTTTTTATGTCTTAACTTTTGAACATATGGAATACACTTATACCTGAGTTAATATACTTATCTGTTATTTCTAACATTTGTGTCAGGTCTGTGTTAGTTCAGACAGATTGATTTTTTTCTCCTTGCTATGGGTTATATGTGCTTTTTGTTTTGTTTTTGTTTTTGCATGCATGGTAATTGTCTCTATATGCAGGACTTTGTGATTTTACCTTTTTACGTGCTGAATAATTTGTATACCTACAAATACACTTGAGATTTACTCTAGAATATAGTTATTTGGAAATAGTTTGGTCCTTTCAGTTTTTCCTTCTAAGATTTGTTAGACAGAACTAGAGTAACATTCAGTTTGGGAATAATTATTCCCCACCACTGAAGCAAGACTTTTCTGTGTACTACAGTATATAGTTCCTCATGAATCCTGAGGTTTTCCAATGTGGCTGAGATGAACAGACACTATTCCCAGCCCTGTGTGAGTGCCAGACACTATTACCTCAAATACTTTTGAATGTTTATTTTTCTTGACAAGTAGTTTTACATATACATGCTCTCTTTAGACCTCACCTGAGGCAGAACCTCTGCATATCTCTGGAGTTTTCACTGTGTGCAGGTCTCCCCTCTGTTATTCTGTCTCTAGCTGATGTCCTTCTCTAGTGGATTAAGAAACAAAAATTTCTCAATCACATGTAACATGACAATAAACATGATAAACATAACCAAACTAATGTTTTCTGAGGGCCTGTGATTGGCTAATTACTGAACTGAGTTTTTCTTTTTTTCCTTTCCCACGTTATGTTAATTAATTTTTACCTTATTAGGTGACTATCCCCACCCCATGTCTTCAGCAAAAGGAATTAGTTTTCATGGAAGTTAAGTAATTCCTAACATACTGGTTTAAGAAGAATCAACTTATTGCTGATCATTAAACTTTTCTATATGTACTCACAAGTGTAGCTAACTTCAGAAAGACACATAACCTCTCAAAAGCAACTGAAATATAAAAATCATATGAAATAGACTTTTTATCTCTCTGTAGCCTTCTCTCAATCTGAAATCCTTTAAACAACAAATAACTTCAATTAAAAATGACAGTAAGTGAGATAAAACTCATTTCTGTTTAGGAAAAGGTTTATTTGGATTATTTAAAGTTAAAGTCAGACCCCAAATAAGTGCTATATGAATTTTTAAAATCAAGGTCATGAACTATTAAAATGGTACTTTACATAAAATTTTGAAAATCTATATTTGGAAGATACCTTTCGAAGTGAGAAATAAAATCCAGAAACTATAGGGAAAATATCTGATGGATATGATGACATAATATTTAAATTTACATCAGTAAATTCCTCAATTTCAAAATATTTCAAAATATATTTTAAATTTCTTTATTGATTAAGGTATTACATATGTGTCCTTATCCCCCTCATTGTCCCCCACTCATGCCTCACCCTCCTGTTGTCTGTGTCCATTGATTAGACTTATATGCATGCATACAAGTCCTTTGGTTGGTCTCTCCCCCTTACCCACCCTCCCCTATTTTCCTCTGAAGTTTGACCATCTGATAGTTGCTTCTCTGTCTCTGGATCTGTTTTTGTTCATCAGTTTATGTTGTTAATTATATTCCATAAATGAGTGAGATCATGTGATATTTATCTTTCTCTGGCTAGCTTATTTCACTTAGCATAATGCTCTCCAGTTCCATCCATGCTGTTGCAGATAGTAAGAATTTCCTCTTTTTTACCAAAGCGTAGTATTCCATTGTGTAGATGGACCACAGTTTTCTAATCCATTCATCTGCTGATGGGCACTTAGTCTGTTTCCAAATCTTAGCTATGGTGAATTGTGCTGCTATAAACATAGGGATGCATATATCCTTTCTGATTGGCATTTCTAGTTTCTTGGGATATATTCCTAGAAGTGAGATCCCTGGGTCAAATGGAAGTTCCATTTTTAGTTTTTTGAGGAAACTCCATACTGTTCTCCACAGTGGCTGCACCAGTCTGCATTTTCACCAGTAGTGCATGAGGGTTCTTTTTTCTTCACATCCTCGCCAGCACTTGTTTGTTGATTTGTTGGTGATAGCCATTCTGACAGGTGTGGGATGGTACCTCAATGTCATTTTGATTTGCATCTCTCAGATAATTAGTGATTTTGGCATGTTTTCATATGTCTCTTGGCCTTCCTTATGTCTTCTTTTGAAAAGTATCTATTTAGGTTCATTGCCCTTTTTTTCATTAGGTTGTTTATCTTAATTTTGTTAGGTTGTATGAGTTCCCTGTAAATGTTGGAGCTTAAGCCCTTATCGATGATAACATTGGCAAATATGTTCTCCTATGCTGTGGACTTTCTTGTTGTTTTGTTGATGGTTTCCTCTGCTGTGCAAAAGCTTTTTAATTTGGTGTAGTTTCATTTATTTTCTCTTTAGTTTCCATTGCTCTAGGAGCTGTATTGGTGAAGAAACTGCTTTGGCATACGTCTGAGATTTTGCTACCTGTGGATTCTTCTAGTATTTTTATGATTTTCCATCTTTTGTTTAAGTCCTTTATCCATTTTGAGTTTATTTTTGTGTATGGTGTAAATTGGTGGTCTAGTTTCATTTTTTTGAAATATTTTAAAAACTTCCTCCTCACAAAAAACACTTCTCATGCAACAGAACTGAGAGGCAATATTTGTGATACTTGTAACAAAGAGTTAATGTTCTTAATTGGACTATTCTCAGCAGCATTACTCCCTCATGGCTCTCAGAATTAATTTCAGACTGAAGCACTTACTGAAGGGAACCATATTTCCCAGGCCACCATTCCTCACAGGTTCTTTTATCTTTCCTCACCCACAGTTCCCGTATAATGAAGAGAGCTAACTGAATCTGGGTTGAAGTTCTGGCTCTGCCATTTATCAGTTATATAATATTGGGCAGTCCTATAACCTCTGTGAATCTCAGTTTAACTACCCAATGAAGAGAAGCAACAGTACTCAGTTCATAAGTATCTTTGTGAGAATCACTTACCATTGTCTTTGATTTTTAGTAAAAGTTTAATAAATAGTAGTCATTGCTCATTGTCACATCCTCAGTGCGAGCACCACATCTAGTACATTCAATAAGCATTTGTTGAATAAATAAATAACTTCTACAAATTAATAAGAAAAAGATACCCATAGAAAAATAAGCAAAGGATATGGTAGGAAGTACACAGGAAAATGCAAATGTTTGCAAAAACATGGAAAGTGTCACAATCTCAATAGTAATAATTGAAATGCAGATTAAAACAATCACAAATTATCTGGTTTTTTTTTAACCTTTCAGAATGGGGAAAAAAAATGTTTAAATGACTGATCACATCCAGTGCAGACAAAGATGTAGAGAAATCTTCCTATACATGGTTGATGGAGTAGAAATTAGTAGAATACCTATAGGAAAATATTTGGCCATGGCTTTAAAATTTTAACTATATACACTCAGCAATTCCACTTCTAGGAATCTAGCCTATAGAAATAAAACATAGATATGGGAAGATAGATCTTTAAGGATGTTCATTGTACGTTGTTTGAAATGGAAAAAACATTAAAATAACCTAAATGTCCATCAATCAAGAACTACTTAAAAAACTAATCACACATCTACATAATTGAATGAAATAGGTCTATAAAAAGTTCATGTTATATATTTTAAGTATACATGTGGATATATATTTACTACATATACTAGAGGCCCAGTGCACAAAAATTTATGCACTCAGGTCCCTCAGCCCAGCCTGTGCTCTCTCGCAGTCTGGGGCCCCTCAGGGGATGTCCACCTGCTGGCTTAGGCCTGCTCCCCAGGGGATTGGGCCTAAACTGGCATTCTGACATCCCTCTGGCAGCCTGGGAGCCCTCAGGGGATGTCCACTTGCCAGTGGGGAGCAGGCATAAGCTGCAGTTGGACATCCTTAGCACTGCTGAGGAGGCAGGAGATGCTCCCACCACCACCACTGACCTGGCAGCCGTCAGCCTGTCTTGTGCCTGAACAGAGCTCCCCCTGTGGGAGTGCACTGACCACCAGGGGCAGCTCCTGCATTGAGCATTTGCCCCCTGGTGGTCAGTGTGTGTCATAGTGACCAGTCATTCCCAGTGGTTCTGCTGTTAGGGTCAATTTGCATATTACCCTTTTATTATATAGGATTTGAGAAAGCAAGTTGTAGACCAATCTATATATATAAAAGCCTAATATGCAAATTGTCCCCATGGGAGTTTGACCACATCGCTTGCTATGATGTGCGCTGACTACCGGGGGCTGGCACAGAACAAAGGAAGGCCCCAGTTGGCAGCTGGCAGCTGAGGAAGGAGGCCCTGCCTGGCAACTAGAAAGAAGGTCCCAGCCAGCAGCCAGAAGGCCCCGATCAGCCCTGATCGCAGGCCAGGCCTAGGGATCCTACCTGCATGAATTTCATTCACTGGGCCTCTAGTATAATTATGATAGCTAATATTTGTTGAACACTTGTGTTAGATAGTATGGTAAGCAATCTACAGGATATATCTTTTTTGACTCTTAATATGCATATAGCTTCTTTGGACTTAAGTTTCTTCCAATGTAAAATAGGGCATAAGACCAGATAAGCTCTAAGTTCCTTACCATCCTAGCTCTAGAATGCTACCTATACATTTCTGAGAGCCATATAGCCCTAGAAAAGGCTGAGAAAGATGATGACTCTAGGAGTGGACAATTAAATTGATGTCTATTCATGTGGTTTCTATCATGGAATCTGTAGTGCATGATTCTGTCTGCTGGAAAGTATTCACAAACTTGTCCTAAATGAAGTGAATATTTGCTAGTTGGTAAAAGATGACTTTCTTATATTTGCTAAGCTTGCTTCTCCCAAAGCCCCACTATAGAACAAAATGAGTTCAGGTGTCCTAACTATGCAGAAGATAGCAACTGCATGCTCTCCTGAGTGTCTAACTATAGCAGCAACAACTGTCTTCATTGTCTCCTCAGTTGCACAGAGGTTTACCTCCCAGTATTCTTATGATATTGTCAAGTATCAGCTTTCAGATTGGCAGCTGGGCCATGGAGAATGAGAGAAGTGAGGCATAACCAACTGAGAGGCAACTGCATACCCCTAGCAGATGTTCATTTTTAGTCCATTCACCATTCCTACAAGGGAGTGTGCAAAGATTGAGTACTCTTAGTGTTGCCCGGCATAGAAAGGGCAAGTTTGAGTTGTGAACATGTGTGAAATAGCATGGGAATATAGGAGAGTGAATGGTGAATTCAAGATTTTTACTACATACTCAGATTTCTGAAAAATGTTATGTCCTTTTGTGGAAACATCAAAAAAGTTGCTCATATAACTGTTCTAATTCTAACTTATTTTTTGTAAGCAATGGAGATCTATTCTACCCTCAAATTAGTATCTGACAAAAACAATATGTTTATCAGTAGGTATAAATTGAAAGTATAAAATAAGCTCTGTTTTTTGCCTATTTGATAAAGACTAATTACCCAATAAATACATATATTGGATAATCATGTCCCAGACACTGCCTCCCCAGCTGTGCAATCTATTGGGATTACTTTGGATAACTGGGACTACCAATGAGTGGTACCATTGTGAAAAATGGCCATCAGAAAGGAGGAAAGAATGGTAATCACCTATTACAAGAAAGCATAAAAGCCCACTTCCTGCATGTGTCAGGTAACTTGAGTATCAATTTGAAAATCGATGACTCCCTGCTCTCAGGATCAGTACAGAGAAGCATACCCTCTTATATGGGCAATAGTCAACCCATCCAAAAGTTGTATTAGATAATTAAATATTGAAAAGAAGGGGAGGCAGAAGGCTAGAACACAAGTCTGTTTTATTCTACTGGAAATTTTTAATTGTTTTATACACAGACTAGAAGCCCAGTGCATGAAATTCGTACAAGGGACTTGGCCCTTGCAGCCATGGCGGCTGTCCTCAGCCCTCGCAGCTGCAGTGGCTTCCTTGGCCCCAGCTTTGTCCAGAAGGTCATCTAGAAGGACATCTGGAAAGTCATTCAGCTGTTTGGTCTAATTAGCTTATTACACTTTTATTATTATAGATCATTTCTACCAACCTTGACTTAAACCATAAAGCTTCTCTATTCCTTCTGGAAAGCCCACCTACCTCCTGAACATGTCTAAATCCTCCAGGTATCTCTGGCCTGGGCTCTTACACTGGGATCTCAAACATCAAGAACCATCTCCTGTTTTAATTATGAAGGGGAGAATATTTGAGGAAGTGTGGAGGAGGCTCTGTTCCATGATGTGACCACTGTGTATCTTGCAAACTGGACCCAGACCAGAACAGAGGTTACTTTCTGCAACCCCCCTTTAGAGATTATCTGGTTGTAATTTATGTTCCTTATGACATAAATCCTTCTCTTGCCCCCTGCTATGTGCCAATTCCTAGAACAACCCATTATCCTGACCTGGTCCACTATATAATTTTCTGTAGCTGGTAGCATTCTCTAGTACTCATGACTATCCCCCTTTTTATCTTATATAATTAATTCTTTGTCACCTGCCAAGTGATGTGGAGATCCATTTTGTCTTGGAACCTCCCAAGACATGCCTGGTATGTACGTTTCCCTTAATAAACTCCATTAATAACCAGCCTCCTTCTTTGTCTTTCCCTGCCCTCTGCTTGATTTTTCAGTCTCAGGACCTTGCCCTGGTCTGTATGCTTAGAAACAGGGAGATACTGGCTACTCATTTCTTTTTAAAAAGGCTAAATTTCTAACTGAAAAATTAGTGCCCATATTAGCCAACTCAATGCTGAAGAATTTTTAACACCTGCTCTTATTTCTAAACAGAGAGATTCGTTTCATTTCTATTTACCCCATCCATTTCAAACGCAGGCTGTCTTTCACAGGTGCTCAAGAAGACTGCCCATTAAGTTACCCAATGCTATCAACAGTGGCTCTATTTTAGAGCGGGAAAACACAATGCAACCATACTTTTGTCAGAAAACAACCACCTCCAATGACTGCTTTCTGAAGTTAAGCTTTAGTTATTTTTTTAAAATTTATCTTTATTGTTGAAAGTATTACAGATGTCCCCTTTTTTCCCATTGACACCCTCATCTGCCTCTTTCAAGCCTTTAGCTTTGATGTCACATCATCAAATTATTTCAATTTGAGGTAGTATTTTAATATTGAAAAGAATGTAAAACTCTAGCAAATATTAGACATTTGAAATTATGTTGATTGGCTGGCATATTTTAAAACATATCAAATAATACAGGCATCAGTGTTTGACATATTTTTACACAAACCGTATTGTCAGAAACAAGTGAAAGTGTCAACAAATTTCTTTATAAAATTTAAAAGACAAATGCACAGAATTGCAGTAGGTATATTAACTCCATGTAGAATTTAAAATGACTTTTGTGGCTTATAATCCTTTTAAGATTCGATCTGGAGAATTGCTTTGGAATGGTGAAAACATGAAATCAAATCATAAAGCAGACTATCAGATAAAGACTGTAACACAAATAGGCATTTTTTTATCCTGCCTGTTCAAAATGAGACTCCATTTTCATTCCTTTTATAAGCACAAAGAAGGGTCTACATTCATTTGCCTTTTAATAGTCATTATTTCCTTTGCAAATTTTTAACTTATTTTAAAACACTAATCTGAATGTATTTTATTTTCATTATTGCTTATTGGTTCAATTCTTGTATGTATGCTATAAAAATAATCAAAAACACATTGGTATTGATGGGCATAAAGCCATGATGTTACAAAGCAGCTGTTGCAAGGACTGGATCAAAAATAGGACTTTTTAGGACATAGATTTTACTTTGAAATTATCATTTTTGGGTTTGAAGTCTGCTGATAATCAGTGTCTGCCAGACACAAACTAGATACAAGCTCAAAAATTCCATCTTCTCATTGCACTTTATTTCTTCACTATTCTGTGTAACTTTTCAGAGCACATTGAAATTCTCTACTAGAGTCACCATGTGACTGGGTTTTAATGTATGGCAGCATATCCCAAGAGCAGAGCAAATTATGCTACCTGAACCCTTTATCTGTAAGCAGCAATACTACAGGGCAATGTAAAATAGAAGACAGATTTATTTAGACATAAACAATGTAAAAAATATTCGATACAAGAAACATAAAATCCAGTATCCCAATAAATCTAGCTGGCAAGCCTTACCTTATTGCTAAATGATTGCACAAAAGAACAAACTTTCTTTAATGTTTCCAGGTTGACAAATGCAATATGTTCTGTGTACAGCCTCCTAACTTTGTCAGGAGCTATAAAGTCCTCCTCTCTTGGGTGCCAATATTTCCGAGGAGGTTTACAGGATTTCAGAGTCTATCCTGTTGCAGCATACTCCGGCCCTGGCCTTGTACTTGTCCCCTGATATTTATGAAAACAGTGGGAACTATCAGAGTGTAATGTGTTAGAGTTACTTACATTTTTGTCTTAAATTTATTAATTAGTTATAAAAACTATCTTGGCCAGCATATCTCAAACATTAATGTGCAGACAAATTACCTGAAGGTCTTGTTAAAAAGCAAACTCAGAGTCAGCTATTTTTGGTGAGGCCTGGGATTCTTTGGTTTGAACAAGTTTCTAGGTGTGTTACACATCTGTGGGCCATACTTTGTGTTGCAAGGATCTTTTTGATCTCATTTTCTGAAGAGAAAAATCTGACCCAGACTGGATTTAGAAACTTAAATTTCCATACATACTTAGACCTTGTGTTGTAACATTTATTACATTCTTACTGTGTGCCAGGCCTTGGTCAGGCAATAGGGATACACAGATGAGATGCCACAATCTTGTCCTCATGGAGATGAGAAGATCATGGAGAGCCAGAGTAGAGAAGGGGAGAGCTCACAACCAGAGCAGAATCCATGCTTCCTGAAGTCCAATTCATGGTCCTGCCCGGCCTTTCAGAAGCCCATGCTCTTTACAAATCTGTCATGTCCTTCCTTCCTTCTCCCATCTTTCCAGGCCTTTCCTATACCTTCTCCAAAATACCAGATAAATCCTTCCATTACAGAGGCCTAACCAAGAATGACTAACTGTTCCTTGAATATTATTCTGTCAGTAATGTGGAATCTTTGAAGGGTTTTAGCAGGAAAATGGCACTAGAGGAGCTTGTGGTTGTTTGTACTGTTGACTGCTGTATCAGCAGCTCCTGGGACAGTATCTGCTCTAAGAATTCAGAAGGCATCTGTTGAATGAATGTTGTTTGTTTATTTGTATTTTGGATAGGTTAATTAATCTAAGCGAGAGGAATGAATTAGGTGAGAACAGCTCTTCTATGTGAGAGTTAGGGAGAATGGATTGACCCCTTGTCCTATGCCCCTACACCAAGTGCTTAGGCTAATTTATCTAATCTTGTTAAATCCTTCCAATAATCAAATAGAGCAGTAGCTACAAACTGGTTACTGTCCGAGTTTGAGCCCAAGATTCTCTAACCTTAGCACCTTTGTTTTTTTAGTTCACTGCTACTTTAAAAACATGTTACATTGTAAAACACGCTTTTACATATGTTGGATGCAAATATAAAATGGCAACAGAAAGTATGGCAAAAATGCTATCGGACAGGGACTAGCCCTGAGCAGGTCTGCCTCAGGCCAGCCTGTGGTATGTGGGTTCTTGCCTTTGCGTAGGAAATATTTCATGAGTCCAGGTGATTGTGAGAGTACATTTACTAAAGCTTGGGACAGTGAAACAAAAGAAGAAATGAATATAGAAGGAACAACAGGGGAGAGTCCACATGGTGCTCTCTAGAAATGTTATAGGAGAGAAGCGAGGCAAGAAGGAGCTGCTGTGAGCTTACTGGGAAGTCAGAGCAAAAGAGGTCCTTAGAGTCAGGATGCGGGGGTGAGCCCAGGTCAAATTGCTGCTGCCCGCTCCCTGGTTTAGAGTCTTGTGGGGACCCTTAGAGTTTAGGAAGAAACAAAAACAAAAACTTCATGTCCAGGAAGGGTGGACTCTAGAGCAAGTCTGCACTGAGTCTTTATCCTGAGGGCTTTTTATCCTTTTTTTTTCCTGCGGGCGAGAATATTAAGGGAGGGTGTCAGTAGAATATTCATCAGCTTTCCAGGTATACTTATCGATGCACTGACTCTTCAAAATGAGTGTACAGGGGCGTTTTATATTATTCTTTGGTCTATTTGGCTTTAATGGGGTTTTTGTTTTTTGTTCCCTGACTTCATCTGTCCTTGGGTTTAGGCGGCACAAATAGCATTGATTGGCTTGTTGTTCTCTACTTTCCCAGGCCAGGGTGATTTAAGCTATGTGTTCTTTTGTTGGGGAGGAGAGGTATAAACCATTTGCTCTCAAGTGTCCTTAGTTGGGGAAGATAAGGTCTTGTGATTCAAACGCTGGCTGCACGCTGCCCGAACGCTTTGACCTTAATTTTCCTGTCTCAGTTTCCCCATTCCACTTGCCCAGGGATTTTCCTAGCTTTTTACTATCCTGCCACAAAATTATTAAGTATTTAAATTAGGAGTCAAATAGACATAGTTTCAAATTCTACTTTTGTCACTTAATGTTGAGCTTGGGCAAGTTAATTAACCTCTCCGAGTGAGGTTCCTCTGCTGTATATGGCAATAGCAATGCCTACATCACATCTGTGTGAGAGAAAAAGTAACACGATGTATGGAAAGAGTTTATCAGAGTACTTAGCACATACCCAATGTTCAAATTGTTTTCAATTAGAATGTTGTAAATGAATAAACTAGGGATTCCTCACAATAAAAGTTAGGCTAGTTTATGTAACTTAATTGCAGTCCTGACTAAGACCCATGCCTTGAAAATGCTTTATAGCTCAGCAATTCTTTGTTTTCTCAGTTAAATAAAGAGGGCAATCATAGTACTGATCTAGTTTATAAGTGTTAATAAAAACCCCCTGCAAAACCCGAGTGTCTAAAATAGTTTGAAAACTGCGAAGTACAATATACATTCTAATAATTATCTTTTTCTTAAAAATCCAATCCAAAACTACTTTAGTAAGCCACCAATTGAGCAGTCTTTATCAGGCACTTGTCAATAGGTAGAGTAGAAATGTCCCCCAATACTGTAGGTGTAGGAATACATTCTGGGGAGTTTCCATAGCAACCTATGGACTACTTTAGAATGCCATAAGTCTGCAAGACTCAGTTCTCTTACAGTCAAGATAATCAATCACAATACTAGACCAACTTGAAGTATAATTCAAACTTATTTCCATTTTTATTGAGTACATCATACTTTATACAATAATTCTCCCTATAGTATGCCTTTTACCTTATGTGAAAACACAAATAACCTGTTTCATCTGATAACTACTATCCCACCATTTATACCTAATCACATCTTATAGATAAATATTTATCTCCTAAACATCACTTTCCTTGAAAATATTTCTTTGAAGATTCCTGGCAAACAAAAATTTTGGAATACTATTACATTTCTCTGTGTATTTTTGGTACAAGAACAAATGAAAGCATTAGTATTATAACTTCTGCAAGAAACACTGGATGATATTTTGAGAGTTGCATAATATTTTCTTTGAACTCAATTTTCAGTTAACTTGATAGATGATTTCTACTCAGAGATCCAGTTGTATATAGAGAAATCCAGGATAATAAATATTTTACAATGCATTTTCTTAGCTGAGAAGAAGGTACAATTAAGTTGCTCTGTATAATCACATGACAAAAGAAAAAAAAAAGACTGTAACAGCAGAATGAGTACGGACAGCGAGTCCTCACAAATAACAGGAAACAATTACTTTCAAACCACTATTTAACTTCCAAGAAAATCTTTCCTTCATTCAGTGAATGATGCCTTTAGAATGCATCTCAGTTGCACATCTCAGCCCACCTTGGACAAATCCTAGAGCTTTTGTGGGCAGCTTTAACTACATTTGCCTATATTTTGTGTATTAACTTTAAACTCCTCTGCCTTTCCCCTGACATGCCCATTAGAAAAGACCTGCTGCTAGGTGTGAGAACTATGATAATTTCCCTGATATTTATATAGCAAGATGAAAAAATTATTTGCCAGAATTCTAGGGGGAAAAATGTTTTCTAAAGCAGTTGAGCAAAAAAGTAGACAGTATTTTTATATCAGTCAGGGTCCTTTGGTTGGAGCTCCACTGACTTAGTAGAAAAGAAAGAAATGCCATAGCTGAGAGAACGGAAGGAAAGGCTTTAGAAAGGAAAGGAACGAGTGTACACAATAGGCAGTTTCTTGGGTTGCAACTGACTTAATGAATCAGCTCCACCTGATTTCAAACACTAGGATAGAACAGCTGTGTGGACTGGTCCAGGAACTCTGGGCCACCTTGATTGACAGTTTGCCCAAATGTCATGCAATGAATATGAGAAGGAGAATCAAGGCACTATTAACAAAAGAAAGGGTTTTTGAGATAAGAAGCCAAAACAGGCCTGAAGGACACTACAACCAACAAAGGGGCTCCATGCAGGACAGAGAGTGTCCCACCGCAGGAACACAAGCTTTGGGAAGGCAGCAGATGGCAGCAAGAGGAGAGTCTGAGAAAGAATAAGCCCGTGAGGGGGTGGGGGGATGTGGGCATTCGGATGGCACCAAAATGCTGGGTAGGGCACAACTTGATTCTTTCATCAGATCACAAATCTTCAGGAACACTCCAAAAGTTATGATAGAAGTAGTGGGTTTGATTTCTTGGGGAAGTCAGATACAGTTCTGTGAAGGTTTGGTGCAGGGAGCAGAGTGTAAACATCCAATGAGGATTCAGAAGGGAAATCCAGAAAATCCCTACAGAAATCTAGTTGGGACTGTGCCAAGATGGTGACTAAGTGATAGGATGGCTGCAAATGCTTTCCAGTGATAAAGGGAAACAGACTATATTTGGGGAGAGGTTTGGATGACTCCTTGTTTGTATCTTTATAATTATTTCTAGATAGGAAAAGGTCCAGAGCCATCCAGATCCAGAGCCAATCACCCAGATCCACAGAGCCTGAAAACAATGTTTACACAGAAATGATATCTTTAGATTCACATCAAAAACAGCCTTGATAGAAAAATGTGGGCAATATTTGACTTTAGAGATAAGGAAAGGAAGAGAGTCTCTTGACTTTCGCTTTGTAGTAGCATATGCGTTTTGAATGGATGTTATATGTATAAAACTCTATTTTTGTGAGCAAAAGTTGATAGGGACCCTTCTACCTGACCCTTGTCCAATCATCATCAACTATCATACTCTTTCATTCCCAGTTATAAGGATACTAGGGGCCCGGTGCACAAAAATTTGTGCACTGGGGGTAGGGGGGTCCCTCAGCCCGGCCTGTGCCCTCTCCCGGTCTGGGACCCCTCTGGGGATGTCCACCTGCTGGTGTGCCTGGACAGCCTGGGTGAGGGGCCAATGTCTGTTTGCAAGCTGGCCAAGCTCCTCAGTGGGGACCCTCACCCCAGGGCATGTAGCAAGCCTGGATAAGGGG
>PVJC01025048.1:0-25018 GCA_004026665.1 Murina feae | reverse complement strand
GAAGGAACCTGCAACCGAGGTGCATGCCCTGGACCGGAATCGAACCCGGGACCCTTCAGGCTGCAGGCCAACGCTCTATCCACTGGGCAAAACCGGCCAGGGCGATCATTAAAGTTTTATTCCATCCAAAAATGAAAAACACTCAATTCTCTCTCTCGCCCCTCCCTCTCTCTCTCTCTCGCCCCTCCCTCTCCCTCTCCCTCTCCCTCTCCCTCTCCCTCTCCCAGAAGTTTTCCGACGTGACCATCTGGGCGTTTCCCGAGCTGGCGACCCTGGAAGCAGTGGCGGTGGTGGAGGTCATTCACATCCCCAGGAAGAGGAAGGTGTGGGATTACAACTACGACGACGAAAGCGACGGGGACGAGGAGGCCGCCCACCGAGCCAGCGCCGGGGGCTACACCATGCATGGGCTGGCAGTCAGGCCTCTGTGCCCGGGGTCCCCCTCCTCGGCCACCCTGGGGGGCAGCGAGGAAGCCGAGTCCCTGGTGACGCCGGGGCCGGCAGAGCGCACAGGTGGAGCCTACATGGGAAAGGGGGCTTGGGGGACCGAGCTCACCACTGAGGCCTCTGAGGGGCAGGGGACTTGGGAGAAGGAGAGCACGAGTGGGGCCTCCGAGGAGGAGGAGGGGACCTGGCCGGCCGACCCCTTTGCCAAGGAGGACAGCAGCCCCACCCAGAGCCCCAGGGGCCGGATCTTCTTCAACGTGGACTTGAACTCCGTGCTTGTGAGGGTCCCCGACGGGGACGACCCCGAAGCTCCCGCAGGGTTCTGTCTCCCGGAGGAGACGGTGGACTGTGACGACCCCAAGGACAGCGCCGAGGGGCCAGAAGATGGTCCTTTTGATGAAAATGACACCAAGTCCGACGTGGGCATTGGGGACGGCTATATGATGAGATGATCCCAAAGCTGTGGCAGCGTCACCTGTGCACATCCCCACGGGGAGCGGAGGGAAGGCCGAGTGCCCAGTGTCATCACCGGGGCCTCTCGCACATGTTCAGGGGGACAGGCCTTGGAGGGAAGGCCCTGTCCTCTACTCACGCACTGATCCCGTTTCTGCCTCAGTTTCCCGAAGGAGCAGGGTCCCCTGGGGTTTCCAAGGGTGGCCCAGGGCCCTGGGAGGAATCCAAGGGGCAGGGGAGGGCGTGGGGGAGAAGGCAGACAGCCAGGCCACCCACCGCAGGAGTGTCCACAGTGGCTTCCACAGGCTCCAGGACAGAGCAGGGGAAGAGGCGGGGGGAGGAGCCAGGAGGCTTTCATGGCCTCAGAAGAATGAAGGCCTGAGGTTCCTGGGTCTTTAGCCATCACCCTGTGTGCTGGCTCCAGATGCCCTACTTGCAACTAGCCCTGTGGGTGGGGGAAGGGGCAGGCTCCAGAGCCTCAGTAGCAGACGCCCAGGACTGGAACTCCTGTCTCTGAGCCCATTGTGCTGTGTGGCCCTGAGCACTGTGCTCAGCCTCTCTGAGCCTGTGTACTCACTTGTGAAATAAGGAGACTGGACAAGGTCATCTCCGAGACCCTGTGATGCTGGGAGGAATATTGGGAAACTAGAGGCGCTGTGCATGAAATTTGTGCACAGGTGGGTCCCTAGCGGCTGCCGGCTGCCAGCCAAGGCCTTCCTTCATTCCATGCCGCGCCCCCTGGTGGTCAACACATGTCATAGCACTGGAACTTCTGGTTGCTCCAACTCCCAAGGGGACACTACAGGTTAAGCTTTTCTATATATAGATACACAGACCTGATGACAGGCAGAGGGGCCACAGCCCAGGAGGCTCTGGGGTGAAGGGAGGGTATAGAACCCCCCAACCTCAGCCCCTCACGCAGAATCAGGGTTCTCAGACCTTCCTTCTGGATCCTTTCAAGGGGGTTGGCGGAACCAAGTTTACAGCAGTCCTACTAGGTCAAGGGCTTCCAATAGATTATTTCCTTGTTGCTCTAAAGAAACTCAAAGGGTAGGTCTGATGGGTTCGGACCTCGCTGACCACCAGCTGGTGACCACTGTCGTAGACACTGGCCACGTCTCAGCCTCCGAATGCAGCAGTCGGCCGTGCGTGGGGAGATTTCCAGAGTGACCTTTCCCAGGAACCTCTCTGGCAGCATGGGCACCTGTGTTTTTAAATTTTGTATAAGGGTTGGAGGTTGGGAAAGGGTAATACAGATACTTTCTAATACAAACGTGGTGTGTTTTGTTTTTTTAATCCTCGCCTGCTGAGGACATGCTTAGAGAGAAGGAGCGAGAAGAACATGAGTGTGACCGAGAAGCACGAATCGGTTGCCTCCCACGTGTGCCCCCACCACAGGGAACCGAAGCCAGGCATGCACCTGTGGGTGTGCAGGACGCTCAACCCGCTGGGCCACCCAGGCCCACCCAGCAAGTCCGCTTCGAGGGCTGTTTCTCAGCGAGAGCCCACATGCTGTGGACTGGGCACCAACCACCTCACCTCTGCGGGAGGACCTGCGGGGACCCTTGCCGTGTGGGTGTCTCAGGGGCAGACACGGTGGTCCGGGCACTGACCCTGCCTGGGACACCCAGTCCCACCCTGTGCACGTTTTAGAGGAAATTAAACCTTCCTCGGCAGCTTGTGAGGGGGACGAGTCATTGCCAAATAACTGACTTGGGTCGGTGTCGCTTGTGGAGAGGGGGGGACTGGATTTGCCAATCGGGTTGTTGACTGCTGTGAAGTCAGCGTGTGTGCGGGAAGGGGACGGGACTCGCTGGTTCACGGAGGACACGGTGCCAGGAGACACCCAGCCGGGAGATGCAGGGGACACCCAGCCTGGGGATCAGGGGACACCCAGCCTGGGGGTGCAGGGGACACCCAGTCGGGGGATGCAGGGGACACCCAGCCTGGGGGTGCAGGGGATACCCAGCGGGGGGGTGCAGGGGACCCCAGCCGGGAGATGCAGGGGACACCTCGCCAGGTGGCGCCTCGATGGCCTGGCCTGGGTGAGCTCCATTCCCGGACCCCGAGCGCCAGTTTCGCAACCAGTTTCACTACATCAGTGTTTTCCACTCAGGGAGGGAGGGAGGGAGGGAGGGAGGGCCCGGGGCCCCGCCCCGCCCCCCGCCCCCTGCCCGGCCCGCGACAGCGGCCTCTGCCTCTGGGACGCACAAGGGGTGGGGCCCGGGGGGCGGGGAGGGGCGGGGAGAGGCGGGGAGAGGCGGGGCGGGGAGGGGAGGGGAGGGGAGAGGCGCGGCCCCGCCCCGCGTTCCCGGAAGCGGCCCCGGGACCGGCGGGGTGCGTCGTGGCCGGAGGGGACTGGGGGGCGCCCTCGGGGCGGGCACCGGGCGCGGCCATGGCGCGCGGCCTCGGGAGCTGGCTGGGCGGCTGCCTGCTGGTGACAGGTGAGCGCCGCGGGCTGGGCCCCCTCCGCCCCTCGGCACCCCACGCCCAGCCACCTGCGCGCGGCCCCGGCCCGGCCCGGCAGAGGCGCGCGTGGGAGCCGGGGGCCCGGGCGACGCCAAGGGCCGCCGAGGGGGGTTCCCTGAGGCCCCGGGAGGTGCCCAGCGCTCACGGGCCTGCTCGGCGCTCAGCACCACCCCCTGATTCTGCCCCAAGTCCAGGCCCTGGTTCTGAGCCCCGAGCCCAGGGGACCTCGCCCTCTGCAGACCCGGCAGGGCTGGGGCGGGGAGAGGGGAGAGCACCCCTCCCGGCTTGGGGCCGTCCCGGCTCCGCCTCTGCCCGCCTGTCCCCCTGGAGAGTCGCCAGGGGGCGCCCCCGCAGGCCCAGGAGCTGAGGCCGAGGTGTCCCTGCCACCCGCAGGGCGCCCACTGGTGACCGAGCCGAGCGCCGGCCTCGGGTCCTCGGGGGCTGATGGGGGAGGCCGGCCCCGCGCCCCTCGGCCCCCGCTTCTCCTCGGGATGGACGCGCCCGGCCTCCCAGACACGCGGACACCGGGGCACGTGTCCCCACGGCCCCTCCACCTGCCGGGTCCACGCGGGCCCCTTCCCCGCACCGTCCCTCGGCCCAGCTCCGACCGCTCAGGGCCAGTGGGGGTGTCTAGTCTCGCCTCTGCTGTTGTGATGTCTGGCACGGCCTCTGGACAAGTTGGAAAAGGACTTCCATCTCTAGCCCAAGTCCGCCTTCCGTGCCTCAGAGTCACTCCTGCTGCCCCAGGCGCCCCTTGGGCCTGTCCCCAGCACCCCAAACTCATGCGGCCAGAATAGGGCGCTCACCTCCCCGGGCGTGGGGTGCTCAGGCCGGGGATGGGGATCACGTCCCCTGTCCCCGCAGCAAACGCATCTGAAGCCTAGAGTCACGCCCCTGGGAGGTGTCGGAACCCCTCTGCCCACCCTCACCCCTTCTTCCTCACCCTGCGCCCCTGGGAAGATGTGGAGCCCTAGGGGAGACCTGAGGGTCGGATCTGGTCATTTTCTTGGGCGACCTTTTTTGTTTTAATCCTTAGCCGGGGGTGGAGAGAGAGAAACATCAGTGTGAGAGAGACACATGGGTTGGCGGCCTCCCGCAGGCGTGTGCCCCAGCTGTCAACAGGGATGGAACCTGCAACCCAGGGACTTGCCCGGGGCTGGGAAGCGAACCCTCAGGCGCTCTAACCACTGGCCCAGCTGGCCAGGCTGCGGTGACCTTTCAGGGGAAAAGTCGCCACCGTTTTCCCTTTATTTCTGCAGCATTAGGAATGGTGCCTCCTCCTGAGAACGTCAGGATGAATTCCGTCAATTTCAAGAACATTCTGGAATGGGAGTCGCCTGCTTTCCCCAACGGGACGCTGACTTTCACAGCTCAGTACTTCAGGTGAGTCTGGGGGCAGGACGGTGGCGAGGACGGTGGCCCTGGGCCGTGGGCCTCGGGAACCGCGCCCGCGTGCCCGTGACGGCCCACGGACCGCCTGTGGCCTCTTGCTCTGTGCAGGACCTGCCGGTGAGAGCACTGTCCCTGCAACAGGTGCCTGGTGGGGCCGCCGCAGGGATGGGGGAGAGGGAGGCGTTTTATCACAGGGACGGGGGTGCCGTCGGCCCCGACGATAAGCGAACATCTCGGGTGTGTCACCTGGATTTTTGGTGTGTGTTTTAATAGGAGACATCTCTCTCGCACTGGCACGAACTTGAGTTTTTTTATTTTATCTTATTTTTAAATATATTTTTATTGATTTCAGGGAGGAAAGGAGAGCGAGATAGAGATAGAAACATCAATGATGCGAATCATTGATCGGCTGCCTCCTGCACGCCCCTACTGGGGATCCAGCCCACAACCTGGGCCTGTGTCCTGACCGGGAATCGAACCTGGGACCCCTCAGTCCGCAGGCTCCATCCACTAAGCCATACTGATTAGGCTGTTTTTATTTTTCTAAATATGTTTTTATTAATTTCAGAGATGGAGGGAGAGGGAGAGAGAGATAGAAACATCAATGATGAGAGACTCATGGATCGGCTGCCTCCTGCACGCCCCCTACTGGGGATCCAGCCCACAACCCCGGCCTGTGCCCTGACCGGGAATCGAAGGGTGACCTCCTGGGTCATAGGTCGACACTCAACCACGGAGCCACGCCGGCCGGGCACATGGATATTTTTAAGAGAAACTGTCGCTGACAGCACCGCAGTTACAGAGTCGTGTTGCTAGAAGTCGGCAAAACGCAGTGGAGGCCGTCCAGGAGGCTGGAGGCCAAGCCCGAAAGCCCCTGCCGTCTCCGCGCCCCCCAGCAACAGACCGTAAGCCCCTCGCGCCGTGGGTGCAGGTGCTTCGCACAGAGGGTGCTCAGTGGCCTGGCCTGAGACCGAGCAGAGACAGCTCCTGCCTAGCAGGCTGGTCTCCGAAAGCCGCGGGGATGTGCAAGGTGAGGGGGGTGAGGGTCGAACCCGAGGGTCTCCGTGGGGCACTGACCTCCAGGCCCGGCCTGCCTGCTGGCTTCCCTCCCTTCGCGGCCTGTGGGGACGCCCGTGTGCCAGGTGCAGGCAGCAGCAGGCACCTGCTCGCGGCGACACAGAAACCCACAGAGCGACGGTGGAGCAGGAGGAAACGCGGGTCTGAAAGTCCCTGCTCCCCACGCTCCTCCGCACCCAGCCCTCCGTCCGCAGACACACAGGGCTGCTGGTGCGGGCGGAGGGGAAGGACGCGGACAGTCCCGGGCGCCTCCGTCTTCACTCACCGAGCAGGGGGATCCCGAGCTCACGTGCAGCCCGAGAGCGTCCCAACAGCCTCTGCCCAGGCTCCCCGCCCCCCGGCCGCTCCCACGCTGCCCTTTGCCCTGTTTCCTAAGAGCAGACGGTCTCGGGGCACCAGGTCGCCAGCACTGGCAGCTGTCACCTGAGTGACCCCTGGCTCTGGGGAGCTTGGCTGAGAATTCTGCCCGCAGGTGCCTGGCACAGACTGTCTCCTGTGTGTGCTAGGGGGTGGGGGTGGGGGGGGCCACTCATGATTTTAATGTAGAAACAAATGTAAATATGGGGGAGGGGTCACTTGCCTATTTAATGGGGAGAAAACTACTTTTAAATGCGATCAAGGTGACCTAGTGGAAGAGAGGTTACACAGAGCCGCTTGGGAAGACTCTGTTCCCCCTAATGGAGGCTTCAGTTTAGCTGAAGGGGGGGCCGCCTGCGAGGAGACCCCCTTCATGGAAGGACCTGGGGTTGTCTGAACGGCAGGCGCAGGGCGGCCAGGGACAGCTGCCTGGCTGGCGGAATGTTCTGGTGTGTGGCGCGGAGAGCAGGTTGTAAAGCCGTCATCTCGCCTGCTTTCCCCGAGACTGTCCCGCTTCCCGTGAATGGGCAGGTGTGCCAGGCCCCTGCACCGGGTGAGCCTGCAGCCTGAGCGTCACCTGTGATACAGGAGCCACTTCAGCCGCCCTCCTGGGGTGGGGACAGCACGCTGAGGGCTCGCCTGACACCAGTGTGACAGGTGTGAGCTGTCGGTAGTGTTATCAGCAGCTTCCTGGTCACCCCTGAGTGCGGCCTCACTGGCTGTGGCGCCCAGACGGGCAGACAGGCGAGGAACCGGTGGGACAGAGCCCCCCTCCCCCACCCCCGTTAGCAGGACCAGAGCCTGGCTCTCCTCGGGCAGGTGGAGCTCAGTGCACCTCCCCTTGGGGCTGCGGGGAGGAGAGTCACACACCTGGGGGTGCTCCCGAGCACCCCTGTTCTGCCACTTCACGGGTCAGCCCCCCTCCCGTCCGTGGCCGGTGTCAGGGCGGGGAGCGGAGGTCAACGAATTATTCCCCATTTTTCCAGGTAAATCACAGCAAGGTCACGCACGGGCCGTTGTTCGAAATCACTGTCAGTGCTTATTGCGGCTGATCCGTGTGTGTGCCCGTCCTCAGAAGCGAGTAACTGGGGAGCGGGCTGCCTCGTCACGCGTGTGGAATGCTTGGCTCCCCGGGGAGGCACGTGCTTGGGGACACGGAGTCTCAGAACTTCTGTTGGGAACACAGGCACCTCTCCACGCTCAACTCAGATTTTGCCCCAAATTGATCCTGGAACAGACCTTTTTTCTTTTTTAAAATATATTTTTATTGATTTCAAAGAGGAAGGGAAAGGGAGAGAGAGAGAAACATCAATGATGAGAAATGCGTCCTGCACACCCCCCACTGGGGATCGAACGCACAACCCAGGCATGTGCCCTTGACCGGAATCGAACTCAGGACCCTTCAGTCCACAGGCCAGTGCTCTAGCCACTAAGCCAAACCGGCTAGGGCTGGACCATTTTTAAAAACACATTTTTATTGAGTTCAGAGAGGGAGAGAAAGAAACATCAATGATGGGAATCATTGATCGGCTGCCTCCTGCACGCCCCCTACTGGGGAGGAGCCCACAACCTGGGTCTGTGCTCTGAATGGAATCCTAGATTTCCTGGTTCACAGATCAACACTCAGCCATGGAGCCACACCCGCCAGGCTGGATGGACTCAAAGTCCCATGGGACTCAGTGTGTAACATGCTCATACACGATGCATCCTAGTCATCAACATGGATGATGAAGAATGTGCTTGCTCACCTGGCTGGTGTGGCTCAGTGGTGACCCATGAGCCAGGAGGTCACAGTTCGATTCCGGTCAAGGTCTCAGGCCTGGGTTGCAGGCTAGATCCCCAGAGGGGGGCGTGCAGGAGGCCGCCGGTCAGTGAGTTAGCAGCCTCAGGCGTCCTGTCTCCGGTTCTGTAGTTACAGGAAGTTCCAGGACAAGTGCCTGGGCACCGCCGCCACGGAATGTGACTTCTCGGAGCTCTCCAAGTATGGCGACCACACCCTGCGGGTCAGGGCCGAGCGCGGGGACGAGCACTCCGACTGGGTGAACATCACCTTCTGTCCCATCGACGACAGTAAGTTACCCTGCTCTCTGTTTCGTTGTGATGTCCTCACCATGCCTCGGGGTTTTCCCCATCGGCTGCCCGTCAGCCAGAATCCTTTGGGTGCCCACAAAGTGGGTGGCCTTGTACCAGGGACTTAGGGAAGACACAGCAAAGAGGATCCTGGCCATCAGGAAGCCGCTGGGAGAGACGGAAGCGTAGGCAGAAGTCAGTAAGATAATGAGGTAGAAATTCAGCAGCAGGATGCCTTCAAGGTGAGACGAGCTGGGGCCAGGTCTGCTAATTAATGAGAAGACCTGAATGGTTAACGTACAGCCGTGCACCGCTGAGCCAGGGGGTACCCCTGAGAAGTGTGTCACAGGGGATCTCGGTGTGCAGTCACCACAGAGACCCTCACACACCTGGACGGCACAGCCCACTGCACGCCTGGGCTGCACGGTCCAGCCCGGGCCCCTCGGCCACAGCCTGACCAGCTCGTCGGTGCACTGAACCTGCAGGCAGGTGGAACGCAGTGAGTATCTGTGAATCTAAACGCAGAGAAGGGCCCGGCCGGGGTGGCTCAGCGGTTGAGCGTTGACCCAGGAACCAAGGGGTTACCGATTCAAGGCCCAGTCGGGCCACATGCCCACGGCGCAGGAGGCAGCCGATCAACGATTCTCTCTCATCGTTGACGTTTCTACTTGTTTCTCCCTCTCCTTCCTTCTCTAAAATCAATAAAAATATTTTGTAAAGAAAGGGGGGAAAAGAAAGAAAGAAATGGTGCAGGAAAAATACCGCGCGAAAGGTAGGAACGGCTCTCGGGCGCAGGACACTGCCTGTGTGTGGAGCCTGCAGGCCCGGCAGCTGCTCGGGAGCCGCTGAGGGGGTGCGTGGACGGGAAGGCCAGGACCTCGCTGCCTCCTCTGCAGACTCCACGAACACGGCGCACGCAGCTCCGCTGAGTGAATACGATGCCAGGTTCGGTCGCGCGCGAGAAGGTGATGCCGTGGGCGGGAGACGTAGGAGCTGCTGCTGGCGTCACGGCTACCGTTCCACAGCCAGCGCTTTACTTTCTAAGAGGAAGGGCCGTGGTGCTTCAGAGAAGAAGAGCAAACACATACACCAGCAAGCTGCTTGTTATCGTTATCAACCGTCAGGCACTTACCTGACTGCATGTGCAGTATCTTTATGCCACTGGAAGTGCAGTTACGTTTTTTGACGCCAGCCCTAGCTGGTTTGGCTCAGTGGATAGAGCGTCGGCCTGCAGACTGAAGGGTCCCGGGTTCGATTCCGGTCAAGGGCATGTGCCTCGGTTGCAGGCTCGATCCCCAGTAGGGGGCGTGCAGGAGGCAGCCAATCAATGATTCTCTCTCATCATTAATATTTCTATCTCTCCCTCTTGCTTCTTCTCTGAAATCAATTAAAAATATATTAAAAGTATGTGTATATATATATATATATATACATATATATGTATGTATGTATGTAATACTAGTATTAGTCTTTTAAAAAAAAAGTTTTTTGAACCAGCGTCACACAGACCCATTAGTAACACGTTGCTCTATGACCTCATGAGGCCTATGACATCACTGGGCAATGGGAATCTTCAGCTCATTATAAGCTTAAGGGGCCACGGTCATACACGTGGTCCGTCATTGGCCGACACACGGTTACGCAGAGCATGACGTAGAACATTTTCCGGGAGGAGGCGAGTTTGGAATTAGGACTTAAAAAAATGTGACAGGGACCAAGAATCAAGGTGTTCCAGGCAGGTGTGGGGACAGGAAGACCGAGTGCAGACAGCCAACTTACCCAGCAGTGGACACAGCAAAGGGCAGGTGTGTTGGGTCAGGCTACTGGGAAGCATAAACACGGTGTCCGGGTGAGATCTGGAGGGTCCTGGGGACCCCCCAGAGGTCATGAGGTGGGTGTAACCAGGACCTCAGGAATTGGAAACTGATTAAGCCGCTATGCAGCCATTGCGAGGGGTTACAAGGACCTCATGAACGGACTCAAGCGCAGCCTTCCAGGGCATAGGGACACACTTAGGAGGGTCACCTCTCTAGCACCCCCTGCCCTGGGCCCCAGGGGTCCCCCACTTCCACTCACTCGGGGTGGGAATGCAGCCAGGGTGTCCTTCCGCCCTTCCCCAGTCCCCAGGCTTGCGCAAAAACACTCTTATTTCTGGAGTCAGAAATTATTCAAGTTATATTATCTTTTCTAAAGAGAGAAATGATGAGAGAGAATCATGGATCGGCTGCCTCCTGCACACCCCACATTGAGGATGGGACCCGCAACCCGGGCAGGTGCCCCGACCGGGAATCCCAACCTGCCCCGACCGGGAATCCCATGGTGACCTCCTGGTTCATAGGTCGACACTCAACCACTGAGCCACGCCAGCTGGGCTAGGTACATGTCTTATGCAGAGTGGCCGTGGCTGTCAGGAAAACCAAGCAAGGCCCCCGGGCAGGAGGCGGTGGAGCTGCTCTTCGCACTGTGCGGAGCGGGCGGGAAGCACAGCTTCTAGCTTTGGAGGTGGTGTTGGAGCTGAGACCCAGCCATTTGCACGTCTAGTAAAAAAGCATTTGGAAGGCAACAACCTCAGGCTCCACTGGAAAACGAATGTGGTGAACTGTATCTGTTAAACACGAAAAAAGAGCAGAAATGCCATCTGTAGCTTCTAACCCAGCCGAGGAGATAAAGCCGATTCAACCTAGTAAGCCGAGGGCGGGTGTGGGGACGGGCAGTCTTTACAGGAAACACAAAATAAGGTACTTGGGATAGTTTGGAAGACGTCAGAAGTCACAACAAATATAAGTGAACCACAGTGATGGATAAAAGCAAAAGTGGTCAGAGTTATTCTTCAGAAACAAAGTCCCGCTGTCCTCCTCGGCCATGCTGGTCACAGCCATGCCCGTGTCGCGGCGGAGGCACGTCCCAGAGCAGGCCTCGGGTCTGCACGGCCCTGGAAAGCAAGTGCTGACGTTTTTAAACTGCGATTTGTTGGTCACTGTGCGTTGCTCTCATCCTCAGCCGCTATCGGACCTCCTGGTGTGCAGGTAGAAGCGCTTGGTACCTCCCTCCACGTGCGTTTCCTGGCCCCGAGAATTGAGAATGAGCATGAGACGTGGACCGTGAAGAACATCTATAACTCGTGGCTCTACAACACGCAGTACTGGAAGAACGGCTCGGACACGAAGGTGAGCTGGGCCGGCCGCTGGCGCCCTGCGCTTTGCTCCGTGTGGGTGTGAGGCCGTGAGGACGGAGGGAGGACGCTAGGGGGCCCTCTGGCCAGGGTCTTACAAGGAGGCAGCACCCTAAGGTCCAGGGACCTGCGGCCTGTGAGCACCCAAAACCCCGGTCTAAGGGGGAGCCAGTGCCCCGGCTCACACTCCCAGGCCCCAGGGGAGAGCCTGGAGCAGACCTCCTGGGTGCTCGTGCGGGAGAGCAGGCCCGGGCCTCCCCGCAGGGAAGTTGCGGACGAAGGCAGCGCTGACTCAGCGGTTGGCTCGGGGACTTGGAGAGGCCGAGTCTGGTGATCCGCTGAGTCAGGTGGTCGCTGAACCCTAAGCCCCACCTGCACCACGGGACAGTCCAGTCCACGGTCAGGCAGCACCACCCCAGGCTGAGCAGTGTCCCGTGGTACCTGTTGCGGCCACTTTTCCCCAGCACTCCCCCCCTCTTTGAGGGACAATCCCTTTCAAAGCATGGGCTGGGGTGGGAAGACCTGTTGGGACGCGGCCCCCACCACCGAGTGACTCTGGTCACATGCTTGACCTCAGCTTCCTCATGTCTGCACCGTGGCCACAGGGACCCATTTCGTCAGCAAAGCGGGAGAACAGCTCGTGGCTCGGGGTGGTTGGGGCCTGGATGACACAAGGAAAACCTAGGCCGCGCTCCACCGCCAGGCGAGTGTGGTGGTCAGCACCGCGGCCCCTTCCCTGGATGCGGACGCGTGAAGGTGGTTTTTCCTCGTCCTAGACCAGATTTATTCTTACCTTAGTGCTTCTGAGCCGAAAGCCACATGTGGCCCTAAACAGACATACCTGTGTGCTATGTACTGTCCGTTACCTGGGTGTTACCTCCTCCGCATCCGATGTTGATTTTATCACGTAATTCTCAAGCGTTTGGCAGCAAAGGGTCACCCATGTGTATTGTCTTAAGAATTAAATCTAGCCCTGGCCGGTTTGGCTCGGGGGATAGAGCGTCGGCCTGCTGACTGAAGGGTCCCAGGTTCGATTCCGGTCAAGGGCATGCACCTTGGTTGTGGGCACATCCCCAGGAGGAGGTGTGCAGGAGGCAGCTGATTGATGTTTCTCTCTCATCGATGTTTCTGTCTATCCTGCTCCCTTCCTCTCTGTAAAAAAATCAATAAAATTTAAAAAAAGAATTAAATTTATGTGTACATACTGCATAGCCCCCCACAAAATTTCAAGTTAACTTACCCCCCCAGAAAAATGCTCCCTTAAAGTATGCAAGATATCCACCTTCCTTTTAAAAAACATATATTTTTTTTTAATTGATTTCAGAGAGGAAGGGACAGGAAGAGAGATAGAAACATCAATGATGAGAGAGGATCATTGATTGGCTGCCACCTATACAATTGGGGATGGAGCCCGCAACCTGGGTGTGTGCCCCAACCGGGAATCGAACTGTGACCTCCTGGTTCATAGGTCGATGCTCAACCACTGAGCCACGCGGGCCGGGTGCCATTGCCGGTTGGTCTGTGCTGTGGCTGGATGTCTGTGTCCCCCACCCCAAGGCCACGTGTTGAAACCCAAGCCCTCATGGGATGGTGGCGGGAGGAGGAGTGATCAGGTCACGAAGGGGGAGCTTTCATGAACGAGACGCCGGAGACTCCTCACCCCTCCTGCCCTATGAGGACTCGGAGGAAACAGCAGCTTTGAGCCAGGAAGCGCGTCCCCACCGGACACCATGTCTGTGGCATCTGGACCTTGGACTCCAGCCTCCAGGGCTGTGAGGACTCTGGTTTATAAACCCCCGTTTGGTTTTCTGCCGAGGCAGCCCCCTACCCGACCCCCCTTTCCTCTCCCACTCCCCCCTCCCCGGTCCCGGGAACAAGACCATGTGGTCTCTTCTCGCCTCAGATGCTTCCGCGAGGCCGAGTTGGGTCCCTCGCTGATAGCAGCCACAGCTTTTACAAACGCTCTTGCTTCCTGATGGGAGGGAGTGAGAAGTGAAGCCAGAAGTTGCCCAGAGGGAAGAGCCTGGAGAAGCCATCAGAGCCCCCTCCCCGCGCTCCTCTCTGCCCTGGGTCCGCCTCCCAGGGTCGCCTTTGACAAGAGTGTCGCATGGTGCGCGGTGCAGAGGGGTTGGATTTCTAGAAACGAAAGCCCGGAGTTTGGGCTTTTCTTGGTTTTAGCTCCTAGGAGTCATACAACGCCCTTCATGTGTCCGAGGGGGATAACCCAATCCCTGCCCTCAGGGACTCAGCTTCCCATGCAATAAAGGAACGTCAGCAAGATGCCGACCAGCCCAGTCCCCAAAGGAAAATAACCGACTCCCAGCACAGCGAGGGTCTGTGCCCACGTTCCGTGGCCGTTCCTGCACCTGTGTCAGACTTTCCGTGGCCCCTTTCATAGGCAGTTCCAACAGGATGGACACGCAAGGAGCCGGTGCTCCTAATCCCCTGTGTTTTGCCAGAAACCGCTTTGGATCCTCAGATTCAGTCGTGATGTCTTACCTGCAGATCGAACTAAGAGAAGTCGGGAGGCCCCCTCCGGGCAGGTGGGGGTGTGGGCCCTGCGGGGGAGGTGGGCCACTGGGGGAGGGCAACCCCAGGTGCGTGAGTGAGGAAGCAATGCAGAGGGAACCCCAGCAGCCAGGCTCAGACTCATGCTCTTGACCTGGAAAGAGAGTCACAGTGAATCTCCCTGCAGATGGCCGTGTATCCGTCAGCTGGGGCTGCTGTAACAAAACACCCCAGGCGGCGACCTCAGGAACGGGGTGTTGGCCTGTTCTGGAGGCTGGAGGTCAGGTCACGGCATCTGCAGAGCTGGGTCCCTCGAGGCTGAGGGACCGGCTGCTCCAGGCCCCTCCCCAGGCTCTGCTGGTCGCTGGGAACCTTTGGTTCCTGGGCCTGTAGCAGCATCGCTCCCAGCTCTGCCCTCGTTGTCACACGGCTGCCTCCCTGCGTGCACACGTCCTCTCCGTGCAAGGACGCAGGTCATGCTGGCATCCTCGTAACTGGATGGTCTCCTAATGATGTCATCATTACCTCATTGTCCCCGTAAAGCCCACTATATCCAACGAGGCCTCCCTCTAAGGCATAGGGGTTAGGACTTCAGCGTGTGACCTGGGGGGGGGGGGGTGTGCACAGTTCACCATGTACAGCTAGGGGGTCTTTTTTTTGAAAAGGAAGTGGGATGGTTTGTGTGTCCTTTCAACTAGAGAATCGAAGAAACACATTTGCGGCCCCCCACCCCCACCCCCCGTGGCTCCGTGAACAGAGGACCAGCCTACAGATCAAGGGTTTGATTCTGGTCAAGGGCACATACGTACCTTGGTTGCAGGCTCCTCTCGGCCGGGGCCCAGTTGGGGCTCCTGCAGGAGGCTCTCTCGCTGTGTCTCTCTCACATCGACGTTTCTCTCTGTCTCTCCCTCTCTCTTCCACTCGCTCTAAAATTCAATGGAAAATACCCTCGGATGAGGATTAACAAAAAAACAAAGAAACACGCATGTGAGGATTAGTCAGCGCTTGCCCCCTCTTAGAAGGGTCCCCGGGAAGAACTGGGAGGACTGCGTGGTCCCTTCATCTTCCTGCCTTGAGCCTGACGTTCGGATCACACCTGGAAGGGGCGGGCGCGGGGCGGGGGGGAGGACCCGTGTCCCTTCCCTGCTGAGACCTGTTCTCATCGTCTCCCTGACTAGCACCCGGTGACGTGTCAGTATGACTTCGAGGTCCTCAGGAACCTGGAGCCGTGGACCACGTACTGCGTTCAAGTCCAGGGCTTTCTGCCCGATCGGAACAAAACCGGGCAGTGGAGCGAGCCCGTCTGCGAGGGAACCGGCGGCGGCGGTGAGTCGGCGTCTTCCGCGCCATTTCCAAGGGCTGTGCGCCGCCTGCGGGCGGGAGGCCCCGGCTCCCCCAGGTCCCTGCCTGGCGGGCTGGGTGCTCCTGGGAGCAGGGCGCAATCCCCTCCGAGGGGGAGGCCTTCCCTGGGCCGGCCCCGCGCGGGTGGGTCCCAGGGCAGCGCCACGCTGCGTCTGACAGACAACCAGGGTCCAGCGGCCTGTCACCACCTGAGCCAGTTCAGCTGAGATGGAGTTGAATCCTCGATGAGCCGGCAGCGCGGGAGCGGAGGGGTCGCCCACAAAAATCTGCTCTGCACCCCCATAAGGCGGCTGCTTGTCTTGGTGGAAGGACGCGGGTTACATGGGAAAGAGGCAGAAGGGCACCTGAGCAGTGGACAGGGGAGGCGGGCGTGGAGACTCGCAAAGGCCTGTGGGTGAGCGAAGGGCCGGGCCTTCCAGGGGCTGGCGGCTCTGGTTTCTGCAGCAGGTTGTCCATCGTCGCGTGGTCACAACAGCTTCCCGATGGGGCGGGTGGGCTGCGCTTCCACGTGGGTCCTCAGGCCCTGAGTGCGGCCGCCAGCCCAGCCGGGGAGAAGGAGCCTTCTCTCATCGGAACAAAACGTTCACGGTTGCAGCTGGTGCCCCGCCTTCTGTTTCCGCTCCTGTCAGCCCAGCCTGTCGGCCCGTCAGGTCCTCCATAAAGGCTGGATTTTGTCACTGAACTCATTTCTCGCCCCATTTTGCTTTGTCTCATCTGCGGCTTTGCCCCTAGCCCCCTGGTCCTCAGAGTCAGAGCGTTGGTGTGCTCCAGGCACCCCCCCCCCATGGCTGCATACCCACCTGCCTGCAGGGCAGGGCGCCGACCCCTCTGAATCGGGTGGGCTGTTCTATAAGCTACTTGGTTTTGCTTGCCCACAAGTCGTGCGAAGGACCCTGCAGACACCAGCCGACACGGACACCCTGGCCCAGGGCCGCGTTGTGCAGCTGTGCTCTCCAGGCCTGGGCGGCGTCTCGGGCTAAGGGCCCGCAGTCAGGGGCGCCTGGCGAGGGTGGCGTTTCCTCCTTGGAAAGGTCACCCCGTGTGTCCGCATTCTTAGCGCATTGGATCTTTCCCCGCCTTCGGGAGGGAGGGGTCGCCACCCCTGCCTGCCGCTGAACCACTTGACCGGTGCTTAACCTCGTCCAGCAGGAGGCAGCCGCGGGGCGTCACTCCTTGTGGGCTCCTGGCGGCTATTCTTCTAGTTTCCGTCCACATCTGTGGGGGGGGGGGGGGGGCGAGGCAACCCCTGAGTAACCCGTCTGGAATGTTTGTGTTGTTTCTGGGAATGGCCTCGAGCTCATTGGCCTGTGGTTTCCGGAATCCTCTTGGTTTTCTCTCTGCTTCCGTCAGTGCACAAGCAGTTGGCACAGATGCGGGACTCCTGCCCCGTCTGGTCCCGGGCTGGTGACCTGCAGCCTCGCGGGAGCAGCCGCTGTCAGGACAGCGACGTGCGGAGAGGGCAGGAAGGCTGCTGCCTCCCTCCCTTCTCTTCCTGCTGCCCCTCCACTACCGCACCCCTTGCCCCCGCCCAAGGTCAGTGGCGAGGGGACCTGCCTGCCCCTCCCCCGTCTCAGCCGCACCTTCAGATAACAGCCGCCAGCCCTCCGGGCGCCGCCTCCGTCCCAGACCTGCTCTGCGCTTTTCCTCACTGTGTTCCTCTCAGGAGTTGTCTGGGCTGAACCTTAGGGGCCCCCATCCTGCAGAGTCACTAGAACCCCTGACCTTGCAATCACCCTTCTTTCCTCTAAACACTTGCCATCTGCCTTCCCAAAGCGTCACGGAGGGCCCAGGGCCCGACTGTCTCCACACTCGTCCCTCCCTCTGTGAAGGCCAACCTCATGTGACGGGGCCAGATCCTGACCAGCCTGTGCCTCAGTGGCCGCATCTGTGAAATGGGAGGAATAAAAAGTGCACAGAGCGGGCCCTGAGGATGCGCTCGCATTGCTGCTGTTCCTAATACCGATCCTATTAAAATCACATCGCCAAGTGTTCCTGAAGGGTTAGACCATCAAACATGGCAGGAGCCACGAAACTTGATCAAAAAGAACAATTTCTCAAGTATTTGGGGACGATACGTGGTCGTCCATTAACTAACAGAAACCAACATTTTCTACAAGAGGGTCGGCGCCCGTGATGGGCGGAGCTGACCTGCTGGACCCTGTGTGCGGGGGCCTGTGGGTGGCTGGCGACAGTGTTGGGTGGCTGTGGGGACAGTGTTGGTGGCTATGAGCCACTTGGTAGGGACAGATTGTAACCTTCGCTCTCTCCCTGCAGACAGCGCCCCCTCCTGGATCGTGGTGGCCATGGTTCTGGTGGCCTCGGTGTTGGCGGCCTGCCTGCTGCTCGCCGGCTGCTTCGCGCTGCTGTGGAGCATCTACAAGGGCACCAAATACACCTTCTCCCCGGGCAACACGCTCCCGCAGCACCTGAAGGAGGTAGGCGGTGGGGGCAGGGAGCTTCGTCCTGAGTCGTTCAGCCTGAGGCGCCCGCTGCTCCTGCCTGGCACCTGTGCTCAGCCACGGCCCGGCCCGAAAGGAGGAGCAGCGGTCATCCCAGGAGCTTCCCCACCTGGAGGTCGTGCCCTTTCCGACCTTCCCTGCCTGAGCCCCAGGTCAGGGAGCGAAGGTGCTGATGCTCAGAGACAGGAAGGCGGTGCTGAGGGGAACCAGGAGGCAGAGAGGGAGAACCCTAGGCTCCGGGCCACCGGACAGCTGGGAGCAGGGATGGGTGTCAGTCGGGGACACTGAGTGACCGGAATGGGGAGCTGTTCCAGAGGCCTAGGGTGGACGCTGTGTCTGGATAGAGCCGGGAGGACTCAGCCTTAGCGACACGGGGCCGTGTGCGGACACTTAGAACGAACATCCTGCTGCCCTGGCTGGTGTGGCTCAGTGGATAGAGCGTCGGCCTACGGACTGAAAGGTCCCAGTTCGATGCTAGTCAAGGGCACGTGCCTGGGTTTCGGGCTCGATCCCCAGTTGGGGGGCGTGCAGGAGGCAGCCGATCCATGATTCTCTCTCATCACTGATGTTTCTCTCCCTCTCCTTCTCTGAAAAAGAAAAAGAGAGAGAAGAAAGCAGGGAATAGTGTCTCTAGGGGTGCAGGGCAGCAGGATGTGAGGGCACAGAGCTGGGATGCGGTCATAGCAGCAGCCTCAGCCCGTCCGGGGGCCCTGGAGCTGGGATGGCTCTTTGGAGGTGCCCTACGCTGAGGCCAGAGGGCCTTTGGGCCCCACATTCCCCGGGGGTGGGGGTAGCTACGCCCAGGAAGGGGCCACCAGCAAGGGGACCACTCGGCTGTGTCAGCGGCCAGCAGGCTCTGGGCACCCAGGGGGCGAGTGCCCCCCACTCCCGAAGGAGGTAGGGCTGCACCTCGGACCGTCCTTCCGGCCCTGCAACCACCGCCTTCAGAACTGGGCCAGGCAACTCCGAGTGCCACCCGTGGACGCAGCCTTTCCTGCGCCTGGCGACCAGGGTGGCGACTCCATTCCTTGCCGGCTGGTTTCTTGGCCGGAGGGGCCTGGTGTGAGGAGGGACACCCTTGACTTTGGATCCCACTGGTGTCTGCTGGGCCTCGCGTGGGGACCCTGCCCACCAGAGGTCAGCAGGTATTTTTAAAGGGCCAGAAAGCAAATATTTTAGGCTTTGCAGGTCGAGAGGCAAAAGCGAGATTTTATGTAGATATTGATGTAACCATTTAAAAGTCATCACGTAAAGCTCTAAAGCTAGCCAGACCCGCATGGCTCAGAGGCTGAGCGTTGACCTGTGAACCAGGAGGTCACAGTTCGATTGCGGGCTCCGTCCCCAGTGTGGGACGTGCAGGAGGCAGCCGATCAAGGATGCTTTCATCACTGACGTTTCTCTGTCCCTCTCCCTCTCCCTTCCTCTCTCTCTAAAAAGCAATAAAATAATTAAACAGAGTAATTTCTTTAAAAAGGAATCTTCTAGAGGTGAAAGGCGAGGAACCGTATTTGCAGCAGGAAAACCCGGGGCAGTGCTTCCTCTGGGAAGCAGGTGCCTTGTAAATGGAGAAACAAGAGGAAACCACACTATTGTGTTATTTTTGCTCCGTCTTTCGCCATCAAAGGGTTGGTTGGGCAGGAAAGCGGGGCGGGGAGGAGGCGGGGGAGACTCTGTGACAATCAAAGTGGAGCGCGCCCCCCCCCCCCAACAGGGCTGGACAGCTCTGCAGACATGACCAGGCGCGCCAGCCCTGTAGCAGCTGAGAAACAGGAGAGGGGAGGGCTGCTGGACAAGGGCCCAGGGGTCAGGAGCCCAGGAGTGGGGAGCAGGTCAACCTCCTCCCAGGCGCTCTCCCCCTGACTGCAATGCAGAGGGTCGTGCCTCCCTCCCCCCAGGGAATGCTTCAGGGCTGGGAGAGTTACTGGGGGTGGGGAGTTGCGTCCACGAGCTGCGTGCAGCTGGGATGCACTGCAACCACCACCGGCTCAGGGTCCAGCCAGCAGAGCTGCCCGATGGGTGTGCTCCTGAGCCCGACCGCATTGCCCCCTTTTCCAGGAGAATGGACTCAGCATCTAGTCCATTCTCCGCACCCCTTGGGTCTGAGGACTGGGGGAGGGTCCTCTTTCCCCCAGCCTCCTCCTTGACGCACCAGGAGCCGCCATTTTCAAAGGGAAAAGGGACAGGCAACATTAGTTGTAACGTGTTGTATGGGACCCAGCATATCCGAAGGCCTCAGCGGGCAGCCAGGTTGAGGCAATGTCCTTTTGCGCACCAGCCTTGGGAGCCTGGCGTGTGCTGTGCGCTTCGTGCACCTGCTGTCGGGCACCAGCTGCGTTTCAGGGGGGCTCGTGGCTCCCCAGCTGGACAGGAGGACTTCGGGCTGACTCCAGGGACACAGGATGCTCGGAGCACCGAGGCCTGGCTCAGCCAAGGACACTCCCTCCCTGCCCCCCGCGCCCTCCCCACCCTGCCACCCCCATGCCCGCCACAGCCCTGCTTCCTGGAGGAGGTGGTGTGTGGGCTGTGTCAGGGCAGCAGCCGTGTGACCGGCCCCATACCTCCTCGCGGACACCTGCGGTCCCTTGGGAAACTAGCTGCCGATTTGTCACCTCGCTCTCTTTTTAATATATTTTTATTGACTTCAGAGAGGAAGGGAGAGGGCGAGAGAGAGAAACATCAACAAGAGAGAGAATCACGGATCGGCTGCCTCCTGCACACCCCCTCCTGGGGATCCAGCCCGCAGCCCGGGCACGTGCCCTTGACCAGAATCAAACTGCGACACAGCTCGACACGCAACCACAGAGCCACGCGGGTCGGGCAGGACTTCCTTCCCTTCTAAGGCTGAAAGCACTCCCTTGTGTGGATGGGCCACACGTCGTGGGCACCTGGGCTGTTTCCATCTCTTGGCTGCGGCTGTGAATGTTGCCGTGAACTTGGGGGTACAGGTGCCTCTTTGAGACGCTGCCTCAGGTCTCGGGGGTTCTCCCCGGGAAGGATTGCCGGGTCACATGGTCACTAATTTTGTGAGGAACTCTCATACTGTTCTTGTCATATTTTTTAAAACCGTGTTTTCCAGGCCTAGCCAATCTGGCTCCGTGGATGGAGCATCGGCCTGCGGACAGAAGGGTCCCGGGTTCGATTCCAGTCAAGGGCACGCACCTCTGCGGCAGGCTCCTCCCCAGGCCCAGACTCTGATCAGGGCGGGTGCAGGGAGCCACCAATCGATGTGTTTCTCTAAATCAACAGGGTATTATGGGGGGTGGGGGGGAGGGATTAACCAACCAAATAAACATAAAGCTCTGAGCCCAGACCAGGGCCTCCGGTCACTCACCCTGTCCCCTCCCTCCTCTCCCCGCAGTTCCTGAGCCGCCCCCAGCACAACCGGCTCCTGTTCCTCTCCTCCCCGCCCTCGGACGAGAATGAGGTTTTCGACAAACTGAGTGTCGTCACCGACGTCGAAGTCTCGGAAAGCAGCCAGCAGCCCCCGGGGGACAGCGGAGGCCTCGGGACCTCATCGGGGCAGGGCCTGCCCTCCAGCTAGTCCCTGGGGAGGGGCACCCCCACTTCTCTGCGCTGCCTCTGAGGGCGACCAGCAATGAGGCCTGGACCCCAGCCGGGGACTCAGACGCTGGGCCTGGTCTGGAGTCTCAAACCCAAGCCTGGGTTCATGCCAGTGGCCACTCGGCCCGAGGGGACGGCTCGGGGACAGCTGCTCACGGAGGCCCCGTTGCTGTGGAGGCCGTGCTGGGCCCAAGGACAGGACACGCTCAGTCGTGAGAAATGGAAGTCCTGGCCGGGGGATGAGGGCGGATGCTGGAAGGTCCGACCGACTGACCGCCCCAGGCCATCGGAAACGGCGCTGGACGGCGGGACTCGGTGCTCGTGGAGCCTCCTCGGTCATGTTCCTCCTGTTCTACGTGGAGCTGGCGCTCCAATAAAGTCTCCTCTCTGGTCCCCACGTGCGCACGGTGCCACACGGCGGGACTGTCACCGCAGGAGGCTCTTGCGTGCCTTTATTATTATTATCATTATTATTTTAATTAATATTATCATTATTATTATCATTATTATTATCACTATTATTATTATCATTATTATTATCATCATTATCATCATTATCATTATTATCATCACTAGGGGCCCGGTGCACAAAAATTTGTGCACTCGGGGTGGAGGGAGTCCCTCAGCCCGGCCTGTGCCCTCTCACAGTCTGGGACCCCTCAGTGGATGTCCTATGATGGCCCCAGTCTGCCAGGTGCCTTTTGTGTGTGTGTGTGTGTGTGTATGTGTGTGTGTGTCTGTGTGTGTGTGTGTGGCCACTGGGGACCTGCCCCCAGCCGCATCTGAGGCTCGGAGCAGTCCTTCTGTATGTGTCTACCTGCCGGGGGCCTGCCCCCAGGCACGCCGTGGAGGCTTGGAGCAGGCACCCCTTCTATGTTGATCTCTCAGACTCTTGCCCTCCCCAGCATGTTGTTCTCTTTTTTGAGCGTGGCCAGGGCTGGGTGCGGCCTGCCTCCCAAGCTTGCCTACTGCCCATCTTCCTCCATCCACCAGAAAGCAGGGAAAACCCCGCCTCGTGGTCAGGCCAGCCTTTTCCTGTTCCCTGATCCCCGGAAGGGACCTGGGAAGCCGCCAAGCAGGCCGCCAACTCTTTCCCACTCACCCGTCCCCTGTTGCCTTCCTTTCCCACTTCCCGGTGCCGCCAAGGGGTCTGGGGAGCTGCCAAGCAGGACCCCGGCCCCTGCAGCCTTGCTTTCCCGCTTCCCGGTGCCCCACAAAGGGCCTGGGCAGCCACCAAGCAGGCCACCGGCCCCTTGCCGCCTCTTACTCGCTTCCCGGTGCCCTCCAACCCTGCCGCCTCTTACCCGCTTCCCGGTGCCCTCCAACCCTGCCGCCTCTTACCCGCTTCCCGGTGCCCTCCAACCCTGCCGCCTGTTTCCCCTCACGGGTCCTGGGTCCTGCGCTGTCCTGCCCTGCAGCCGCTCTGTGCACTCGGGAGGTCCCTCAGCCCGGCCTGTGCCCTCTCGCAGTCTGGGAGCCCTCGGGGGATGTCCACCTGCTGGCGTGCCTGACCAGTCTGGGTGAGGGGCTTTAAGGCTGCCCACAGCTCCCATTGCCCAACGTCCCAGCAAGGCCGGCTGGACACAGGTTCTGGAGTTTTTTCTCCTATAATTGATACTGTTCCTTGAAGGCCTGGGGTAATTGATACACTGTTCCTTTAAGGCGGCCTTCTAACTACTAACGAAGCCTCCTCTGCTTCACCTTGCAGCGTCTATAATGAAACAATTGTTACTTTTACTGGTTAGGCCGGAGCTGCTCTTTCCTTCAGCTCTGGAGGATTCTATGATTGTTACAGTGTTTCAAAAAGCTGTGTTTCGCTAGAGGCAGTTTAATCGGAGCTGAGCTGAGGGGCGCAGCTTCACTTTCCCTCCTGCCGCAATGGAAAGGGCTGTTTACTCAGGTCCGTGAGTGGCGGCCGCCAGGTTGGCTGGGCTAATTTGCATACAGCCGCTCTGATTGGCTAGTGGGCGTGGCTTACCCTGTCTCGGAGAAACGGTTAATTTTAATATTTCGCTTTTATTAGTTTAGATTATTATCATCATCATTATTATCATCATTGTTATTATCATTATTATTTTGGTTACTCCTCACCATTTTCCCATTGATTTTTATCTCTTTTCATTTGTTTGTTTTCTTCCATTGATTTTTAAAAAATATATTTTATTGATTTTTTTACAGAGGGGAAGGGAGAGGGATAAAGACTTAGAAACATCGATGAGAGAGAAACATCGGTCAGCTGCCTCCTGCACACCCCCCACTGGGGATGTGCCTGCAACCAAGGTACATGCCCTTGACCGGAATCGAACCTGGGACCGTTCAGTCTGCAGGCTGACGCTCTATCCACTGAGCCACACCGGTTAGGGCTCTTCCATTGATTTTTAGAGAGAATGGAAGTGAGAGGGAGAAGTGCAGAGATGACATCAATGTGAGAGAAGCACATCCATTGGTTGCCTTCCACATGCGCCCTGACCAGGGACAGGGATCGAGACTGTAGCCGAGGTGCATGCCCTTGACTGGGGTTGAACCTGGGACCCTTCCATCCACAGGCCAATGCTCTATCCACTGAGCCCACTGGCCAGGGCTTGCTGCCATTTTCTATGTCCATTGACTCAGCAGGTATCCGGCAGTCCTTCTCGCTGTCTGCCAGGAGCCGTCTCCCCACCTGGAGAGGGAAGCAAAGAACTTGGGCTCAGTGCACTCATTAAAGACGCTTCCCTGCTGCCTGCACACAGTAGTAGGTGCTCCCGCTCCCCACACACAGTAGGCCCTTCCGCTGCCCTTACACAGTAGGCCCTTCCGCTGCCCTTACACAGTAGGCCCTTCCACTGCCCACAAGTAGACACTCCTGCTGCCCACACAGTAGGTGCTCTCACTTCCCACACACAGTAGGCGCTCCACAAAGCTGTTCTCACCTGAAACATACTCTCACGGGTGTGACCTGAACTCCACAAACAGCTCTGCCACACACCCCCTTCCCTGTGCCACTTAGCCCAGCAAAGCAGATTCAAAGGCCCCCAAAGAGGAGAAACTCAGCCTGAAATAACAGTGTTTTTGACGACGCGCCTGGGGGACACCAGGCGTCTGGCACTTTCCTCGTGCCATTTCCCGGTGCAGGATTCCGACATGGTTGTCCGCATCGGCTATGAGGGAGTGACTGCCTGCTCTCAGTCCTCAGGGCCCTCCCTCTAGCTGGGGCTTGTCTCCCATGAGGGAGAAATTGCTGGTCTTCCTCCTGCAGGCTCCTCCTTCCGCAGCGGTGACGGGGGACCTGTGGACATATGGGCTCTGGAGAGAAGAAAGGAGATGCCCCTCTGCACCCTGCCCTGCCCTGGACCCTCCGTGATCTGCCTGCACCCCTCCCTCTGTCAGAGGAGCGTTCTGCTTGTGCCAAGCCCTCGCCCTCGCCCTCACCCTCGCCCTTCCTCTCTGACAGCAATAAAAACAGAGAGACACACTCCCAGGGAGGAGTGGACAGAGCAGCCTCCTCCGCAGGCGGGAGCCCTGGGGGGACAGGACAAGCTGGAGGATGGGGCCACACCCTCCTCCCAAGGACGGGGCAGGTCCGGAAGTGGGGGGAAAAGAGGGAAGGGGCTGACCCCAAGTTTATGCTGTGGATGGGGCCAGAGGCATCTCCACGACCAGGGCTCAGGTCACCTCCCCCCTGCTCCCACCACCCCCTGCTCACACCTCC